>VZQC01001015.1:820188-886171 GCA_009823505.1 Rhizomys pruinosus
TGTATGTGTATGAATGTACTGTCTGCATGCAGGTCTGTGCACCCGTGTCGTGCAATGCCGCGGAGGTCAGAAGAGGGCGCCGGATTCCCCTGGAACTGGAGTTCTCCTGGAATTGGAGTTACAGACGGTTCTTAGCCGCCATGTGGGTGCTGGGGATCGAACCCGGGTCCTCTGCAAGAGCGTCGGTGCTCTTAACCGCTAGGCTATCTCTCCAGCCCCGATATTTGCCTTCTGTTTATTAGCATTGTTACGTATTTCACCTCTATGTGACTTTGGGTCCTTTTATAGCTAGACGTGTGGCATCAATAAGGAAAATGTCATACTTTAAGTATAACTCTAGTCTGCTTGATATATACTTTAGAAAGTCTATGTTCTGTTAGAATTAGTACTTTAATACACTATTGTTGATGATGTCTATAAAATGGGATCCCTCAGTACTTTGGCCAAGAATGTTTCACCCAGCAAGCATCATTTTCTGTGAGGAAGTTGACTTCTAGCATAAATTTGAGGTCTGACTCCTTTCATCCAAAGAATTTTGAGCTTCACATAAAACAGGAATGCTTCCCATCGCTTGAAGGTACTTGCCAAAGAGCTTCAACTTCTGTCTCCTTTCCTGTTGAACTTTAAAACACAGAGAGGCAAACTGTCTGTTGAGACTGTTTTGTCTAGAGCTGGGCTGGGGGTGGGGGGGGCAGGAATCCAGCCTCCAAGGCTCCAGTTGAAGCTCCAGAAAGCACTTTCGTTGTACACTGTGAGCTTCAAGATTCCCCTAAAATAAAAGAGTTTCTTCTCTCTACTTCTGACAAAGCAAGGTGAGGGGAAGCAGTAAGGACAGCCTGTGTATCTGTGACCCAACCTTGAAAATCATTTATGGCCAAACTGAACTCCAGGACTCTCTCTCTCTCTCTCTCTCTCTCTCTCTCTCTCTCTCTCTCTCTCTCTCTCTCTCTTTCTCTCTCTCTCTCCATCATCTCTATTAACTTTAATCTTATGATTCTGGCATTGACTCCTGCTCACCATAGTAATCACATGGCTATTATTAAACAGATGATCAATCCCACATGGACTCTCTCGTGAACAACCCCCCCTACCCTACGTCTTGGTTATTGTAGGGAGGGAAGAGGGGAGCAGCCAGCTCTGTAACAAGTTAATGCTCAGTCATTCCCATACACAAACCTCCAAGACTCAGTAGTAAATGTCCACTGAGGAAAAAAATTAGAGAACATAGAGGAAAAAGGAGACCAAGATAGAGAGAAGAAAGGAGGGGGAGGAGGAGGAGGAGGAGAAGGAGGAGGAAGAGGAGGAGGAGGAGGAAGAGAGAAGAGACAGATCATCTAACATTAATTCACACCCTTAGCATTTTAATACAAATTGTTTTCTTTTGAGACAGGAGCTCATATAGCCCAGGCTACTTTCTTATACTGTAAATAACAACCTGCCCAGGGGTGGCACCACCCATAGTGGGCTGGGCCCTCCCACATCGCTCAACAATCAAGACAATACTCCACAGACATGGCCACAGCCCAGTTCAATGGAGCCAATTCCCCAGTTGTGGCTCCTTCAACCCAGGTGTGTCAAGTTGACACTAAAGCTATCCAGCACATTAACAATATTAAATATCACAGAAGAGAACCTCAAAGCACCTCCTGCTGGGAAGGTCAGGCCCTGCCATTTCATTTTACACGTGTAAATCACCTCTGTTCCTCTTCTGGAAGTAGGGTAGGGGCAGGAGAAAGATCTGCTCCCATGTGCGTGAGGACCTGTGTCCAAGAAGAGAGGGAACGAATGGCCCCTGGTTCCCTCTCCCAAATCCACCCTCTCTTCCCTTCCCTGGGAGCAGAACTGGAGAACCTTCTTCTACTTCTCTCGAGCTTGAGAAAGAAAATCACTTCCCAGCCCCATCACCAGTCACCCCAAGTCATAACTGCAAAATGCAGTTCCTACACTCAGCTCTTGTTAGGACTATCGTGTTAAGCTGCAGGTTGACCTGTTCTGTCACCTGAAAGAATCCACAATTAACATGGGGGGGGTCTAATCACAATATTAAAGGGTTGGGCTTTTAATTCCTATAATAATTTCATCGGTTTAAAAAAGGCCTCATTTCAGCCTGCATTAGGCTTGGAAAGTGGGTTCTCTGGAGTAAGTGACAGGACTGGAAAAGCTTCTATTTTCCCATCAGGTAGAATACAAACCCATGGAAGAGCAGGTTTGTTTTGAGAGAAGACTTCATTAGGAAATGAAAGCTTGAGCCTGGGAGCACTTCGTCATGGGGCGGGCATGGGGAAGAAAACGTCCACGCTCCCCCTCTTTCCCACCCCAACTCTTTTCTACAATTATTTCATAGCCATTAATCCCAGGGAGAAAATGCACACACATGTAGACTCCTCGAAAATGCAATCAGTTAGAATGAGTCAAAATGTAATTTGTATTACCATATTTTACTATGTCTAAGATCTCAGTCTTTATGAGGTGTGTCCTTATTTAGTGCCCTCCATGAAAACAAAACCACAGCCCACAATGCTATGGGTTTCATGTCAGATCTCATTTATGAGAAGAAAAGTTATGATTTCACAGATAGGAAGCAGCCTAGAGGCAGACTGTTTGAGCTGGTGGGTTCCACCGCGGGGACAACACAGACCTATGTCCTTCCATCCCTTGCTGTTCTCAGTCTTTGCCCTAAAGCCTAGTCATCAGATGTATCACCTTCCCTCACAATCTCTTTGTGAAAGGAAGAAGATGGTGGGTCTCATGGCACACACACACTTGCAATCCCAGGGCTGGCAAGGCAGAGACAGGAGGATTACTGGGCTCCCTGGACAGCCAGCCGAGCCTAATGAGCAGGCTTTAGGACAGTGAGAGAGACTCTGCCTCAGTGGCATCCAAGATTGCTCTCTGGCTTCCACATGTATGCACATACATGTGCATGTGTACATTCATACACATGTACATATGAATGGAAGGAAGGAGAGAAGAGAGGAGAGGAGAGGAGAGGAGAGGAGAGGAGAGGAGAGGAGAGGAGAGGAGAGGAGAGAAGAGAAGAGAAGAGAAGAGAAGAGAAGAGAAGAGAAGAGAAGAGAAGAGAAGAGAAGAGAAGAGAAGAGAAGAGAAGAGAAGAGAAGAGAAGAGAAGAGAAGAGAGAAGAGAAGCTAATTGTAGCTCTATATCTGTCTATATTTATGAAGAAAGAGAGAGATATTTGTGAAATTTTTGGTTGTAGCCAGACAAACCTAGAATCTAACACCCCAGAAACTCAGGGGCAGGAACTGAAGTTGCATTCCACAGGGGAGGATTTCTTCTTCCTCAGAGAAACAAGTTTTGTCTTTAAGGCCTAACCACCTGATACAGGATGACCTCCTTTCCTTAGTCAGTTTGGATCTATTTTAATCATATCTGAAGGACCATTCCCAGCTACACTTAGTCCAATGCTTGCTGGATGACTGAGTACTACAGCATCATTAGGAATGATAGAATAGCTTCTCAGAAGGGTTTGCTCTGTGCCTCAGGGAAAGCCCCAATCTCCATGCTTTGTTGGGGAAAACCCTGTTATATGAACCGCCCTAGATGCAAAGGAGAGGGGAGGGGAAGCGTTTAGTCTAGGGCTTCCATAGGAAGAGCGGTACAGGAAACTCATCTGTGATCAGTGTTCAGTGGGACACCCGTAGCATCTTCTGTGACCTATTTATTGGACATTTAATGAGTACGAGATGCTGAACAGCCATGTGTTGCTCAGATTCAATTCCTGTTAGTCATTACCAGGGATAATTAAGTAACATTGACTCTCAATGTGGAAAATAAATTCCCCTTCCGTGCTCAGCAGCTGAAATTCCTTTTTGATGTATAGCAGTGCTATATTTTTTTCTTTAATGTTTAAGCTGAGAAGTAAATTCAGGGGCCTGGAGAGGTGGGTCAGTGGTTAAGAACATGCAGAACAATCGTGAGGACCAGAGTCTAGATTCCAGCACCCACACAACAAGCCAAGAATTTCACACACACCTGTAACTGCAACTCCAAGATGGGAAGAGAGAAGGGTTGATCAGTGGGGCTTTCTGCCTCAGCCTAGCTGAGGAAACACCAGCCCCTGGTTCAGGGAGAGACCCTGCCTCAAAGGAGGAGGCAGAAAGGACTAGAGGAGGACACCCTGCACCTTCTGACCTGCACGCACACATACGCACATCTACTCAAACACACAAACACACAATGCATAGATCGATTTTTTTTATTTTTATTTTAAGTGTATGCCTGTGTGTAAGTGCAGCCATATCATGCAATAGTCATGGAGGTCAGAAGAGGGTGTCAGATCCCCTGGAAATGGAGCTATGGGTGGTTGTTAGCTGCTATGTGGATGCTGGGATTAAAACCTGGGTCCTCTGCAAGAACAGCCAGTGCTGTTAACCACCAAGCCATCACTCCAGCCTTGATAGATTTTGTTTTACAAAGTAAATCTACTTAGAGAAAAGCTAGGGTCTGTGCTAAAGCACACACAGGAGGTAGCACACAAGTCAGGGCGGTATCAGTCCTGGACTAATGCAGTCTTTCCCTGCTCCCACTGGCTAACTCAAAAGTTCAATGACATTCTGTTGATGTTCCCACAGGTGTGGCTTACGGTGTGTGTATATGAGTCCATTTTCCATTACTGTAATGAAATACTTGAGGCTGAGGACTCTATAAAGAAAAAGGGTTTTATTCAGCCCACACTATTCACACAACATGATACTGGTTCTGGCATGGCCCCCATGGCTATATTACATCATGTAGCATGGTGGGAGGGGCTGGTGGAACAGAGAGACACCAAATGGTTAGAAAGAAAGCTAGAAAGCCAAGAGCCAGGTCCTGACACTGTGGAAACTCACTCCACAAGAACTTCATCCTGTCTATCTCTTTTAAGGTAGCACCCCAAAGACCTTCTGACCTCCCAGTAGACCCCACTTTTGAAAGGACCCACTGCCCCCTTAATATCACCACACTGGAGACCAATATTTCCACACATGAACTTTGGGGGGCCCCCTCAAATCATAGCACTGATTTCCTGGGAAAGTCTTACACCCTCTGAATCTCCATTTCCTATCACATGGTGTGACCACAGTCAAACATGTTCCTGCAATGCTCTTTGCATGGTGACCCTTATCACCAACATCCCTCAACCACAGAGTCACCATTAATACCGCATTCGTCATCTCCTTTAGCAGAGGAGATGTTTTCCTAGTTCTTTCTACATGTGTCAGAACAGTTTTATTACAAAGAGCAGTGGGGGATGGAGAGATGGCTTAATGGTTAGGAGTACTGGTTGCTCTTACAGAGGACCCCATTTTGTTTCCCAGCATCCGCATGGCAGCTAACAACCATCTGTAACTCTACTTCCAAGGGATTCAACATCCTCTTCTGCCCTCCTTGGGAACTGCACATGTGGTACACTTATGTACACGCAGGCAAGACACTCATATACATAAAAATAAAAAATTAATCTGTTAAAAAAAGAGTGATGGGCTTTGGGTCAGAGGAAGATCTACCCTCAAGCCCTAATACTCTTACCCTTTAACATGGGGCAGGTGAGAGCAACAGACCCTGGTCCTCCTGTGGTATCTCACTGGGACCTCCATGGGAATGGAAGCACTGTGGTCAATTACCTCTTTCTTTAGTGGGGTCCTTCAGCCACAGTGGTTAAATAGTCAGCCCAAGTTCAAACAAACAGCAGCTGCCATGCCAGATGTAAAACCACCAGGCAACTTTGTTAACCCAGTAGAAAAGAATGGGTGATACAGGATACATTTGGTTGTCTTGACTAGAGAGATTGTGCATGTGGCTACTGGCTACTGGTGAATAGACAGTGAGGATGTTCCTAAGTGACCCACAATGGACAAGACTACCCTAATCCCAGCCAAAAATGGGCAGGAAAGCTCAGGGGAGAATTCTGGCCATGCTTCACAGGTCCTCATAGGACTCACTGGAGGTCAAGGCTCTGAGGTCCATGGGCGGGAACCACGAAGGCCTTGGTATCTCCAGATGTGCTTGTGACCCCTTCTAGCAGAACAGACAGATCTGGGGTGAAGCAAAGTCTTTGGGGAATGGATTGCACATTCTTTCTCTTTAAGTCACTGTTAGATAAGAAGAGAAGACAAGACTAAGAACCAACCAGCTTGGTCACCAAAACAGCCCATCGAAGCTGCAAGAATCAAACAGCCCAGTACCCACAGGCAGGTGGAAAGAAAATGGAACGTTCTCTGATATTCTCTTCATCCGTCCCTAGTCTTAGTGTGGACACCTAGTCCTTGATTCAGGTCACCTCCCTCTGCATGGAGTGCAGCAACAGGTTAGATACTTCATATAGAACATGGGGCACTGAGGGAAGGGACTGTTGAAAAGGTGGCTGTGGTGTTCTGGGTTGTCCCCTGCTTCCATTTACTGTTCTTGAGAATCATATATGAAGTCAGAGCTTTCCACTCAGCCCTTTAGCCATGCCTTCCAGAGCAACTGCAGAGCCGGCCACCGGCAGGCAGATGCGGCAACTAGAATTCACTGCATACCAAGTCGTGTCAGGCTCGGTGCTAACGGATGGTGAGTATACCAATTCCTTTTCTCATTGTTGTGACTAAACACCTGACAAAGGCAACCTGTGGATGGAAAGCTTTGTTCTGGCTTACAGTTCGAGGATGCCATCCATCATGGTGGGAAGCCCTGGTAGCAGGAGCAGGAGGCAGCTGGTTACATCACGTCTGCTGTCAGGAAGCAGAGAGAGATGGATGCCGGCCGCCAGCTGTCTTTCCCCCTTGTGTTTAGTCTGGGACTCCAGCCCATGAAGTGGCACTGCCTGGTGAGGACAGGTCTTCCCAACAACCCAATCTAGAAACTCCCTTACAGGAGTCTTATAAATCCATGTAAAATCCGTACGAATCCATGCCTGTAGATTTATCTCCTGGGTGCTTCTAGGTCTTGCCAATTTGGCGGTCAATAGTAACAATCACACTAACCAGACCCCCAGCTTCCCTGAGACTGAGGGACTTCTAAGGATATAGGACTTTCAGTCCAAAATTGGGAGAGACAGATGGGTGCTCATCTGTCTTTCCAGGACTCAAGAGGCAGAGGCAGGGGGGTCTCTGTGAGTTCCAGGCCACCCAGGGCTACATAGTGAGACCTTATCTCAAAAATAAATAAGCAAGCATGCCTTTAATCCTAGAACTCAGGAGGCAGAGGCAGGTGGATCTTTGTGAGTTTAAGGCCAGCCTGGTCTACAGAGTGAGTTCCAGGACAGCTGGGGCTACAGGGAGACCCTGTTTCAAAAACACCAAAATAAATAAATAAATAAATAAATAAATAAATAAATAAATAGCACTCAGGAGGCAGAGGCAGGCAGATCTCTGGGATCTAGGCCAGCCTGATCTACGTAGCAAGTTTCAGGCCAGCTGGGAAGACCCTGTCCCAAAAAACAAAAATGCATAATAAAATGAACATAAAGGGAACAACTTGTGTTTTATTACTTATGTTAAACACATTTTATTTTTAAAGAGGTTTTTAAATTTATTTATTCTTGTATGTGTATGAATGTACTGTCTCCATGTAGGTTTGTGCACCCGTGTCGTGCAATGCTGTGGAGGTCAGAAGAGGGTGTGGGATTCCCCTGGAACTGGAGTTAAAGACGGTTCTCAGCCGCCATGTGGGTGCTGGGGATCGAACCCAGGTCCTCTGCAAGAGCAGTTGGCACTCTTAACCACTAGGCCATCTCTCCAGCCCAAACACATTTTATTTTTAGAAGGACTTAGATTTATAGAAAAATTGAGAACTACCAGAGAGCTTCCACATGTCTTATGAGCACTTCCCCTTCTCAACATCTTGCACGGATATGGCATGTTTGTCCTAACAAATGGCCAACACTATCAAAACATCCATCTTTTATGTGGATTTCATGAATGCTAGCAGCTGGGTCTGTGTTTCCCCACATGTTAAGGTTTGGTCCCCAACTTTGTGTGTTAGGAGGGAGGTGGAGGACCTGTTAAGGGGTAGGGCTTGGCACAGGGTCTTCGGGCCTTTGGGAAATTGTGGAACCCTTGTCCCTTCCTCTTTTTCTTTCTCTTGCGGGTCATGAGGTCATTCATTTCCCTCCAGCCTGGGCCTTTGCCATGATGTCTGCCGTTAACATAGCCTTAAAAGCAGCAGGACCAGCCAGTCATAGACTGGACCATCAGACCCTCAGCCAGAATCAACCTTTCCTCTGTATGGGTTGGTCATCTTCATTGATGACCTTAGTTGGTCTGATTTCCATGTTCCCTAAAGTCCTCTTCTTTCTCTGGGGTCCTACCTAGGGTACCAGAGCACAGCTAGCCATCACATTAGCTGATGCCTTCTCAGACTTGTCCTCTCCTGTCTTTGGTGACTCTGTCTCATTTTTCCATCACTAAGACCAAATACCAGGCAGAGTAACTGAAAGGAATTTCTTTGGTATCTCAGTACACAGGATGCATTGCATTGTGACAGGGGAAGCATGGCGGTGGGGCAGCTGTGATGGTGGCAGGCAACATCTGATCCATACGACCATGCCAAGTAGGAAGCATAAAGCCCAGACCAGGACCAGGCTATAACCCCCAAAGTCCAGCTTTAGTGACGCACACCAGCCAGCTAAACACTATAGCCTCCTAGAACCCTGCCAGGTACCAAATCCTCAAATACATAAGCCTGCGAGGGACATTTCCTATCCATACTATAACAGTGATTTGACAGTTTTACGAAGTGTTGGTCAGGCATATTGCAGTATCTCTTCTAACCCATACACTTAAGTAGCCAGACCTTAAGTGGCCATTTTACAGATGGAATGAACTGACTGGTCCCACACAGTAACCACCAAAGAGATGGATGAAGAAATCAATCTACCCCACTGCCAATGCTTCCTTAGGAACACCAACAATCGTAATATCTTTGCTGCTTGCTGTGTCCAAGCTGCTCAAAAGCTCGTAGCTCTTACCTCTTCTCAGCCTCACAACCAGGCTATGAGACAGACACTAGCATGATACCCATTTTACAGATAGGAAAACCAAGGCTGAGACAGATTAAACTCCCAGCCATGGTCACAAGTAGATAAATGGTAGAGTTGGGGGCTTCAACCCAATCCTCTGCAATCTTTTACGCCCAGAACTTAAGGCACACTTCCTCCCTGTTGGGCACTGTTCAGGTATGAAGGCTGTCCATACCTCTTTTGTTTCTGGAAAACCTACTCTAGGGTTCCCAGGCTGGACCACTCAAAACTTATCACAAAGGTTTTTAAATGTAGATTCTGTGGCTGGGGAGATGGCTCAGTGGATGACAAGTGCTTGTCTTGCAATCGTGTGATCCTGAGTTTGAGTTCCAGGACACACATAAACAAAGCCTGGTACCAGCCTAGGGTACCCAGGGAGATCAGGGGAAGTGAGAGACCCTGTTTCCAAAAAGGTAGATGGAGCTCCTAAAGAACAACACTGGAGGTTGAGCCCAGGCTCGCTCATGCTCTCTCTCTCTCTCTCTCTCTCTCATGCGGGCATAGGCGCAGACACACAGAGAACCTGTATTTCCCACAAACTAGCAGACGACTCTACATGGGGTAGTGGAGCTACATACCCCCTCCAACTTCGAAGCCTTCCTTTCTTTCTGGTTCAAATAGGGTAACCTGCCCTGTGGCCACCTGAGGAAGTAGCCACAGTCCTCAGTCCCTCTCTGGTCCCCAACTCCAACTGCACTCAGGTAGAGGGACATCTCCATACTGAGCAATCCCAGGTGCCATCAACAATCATTCTGTGTGACCAGTTGGCAACTTCAACCTGCCAGCCAAGGTTTGCAAAAGACATAATTAGCCCAGGTGAGGCTCATTAGAGCCAGCCTGGAATACTGCCAGCGCTACCAGGCACTTTGTGCCAACCCTTGATTTTAATATCAATGGCACTGCTGACAAGGGCTGGGCGGGCTGGGAGGAAGCTTCTTACAGGCCAGCCCTCTCCCCCCCCCCTTCCCAGGCCCTCACCTTGAGGTGAGGCAGAACACTCTATCAAATCAGAACCAGCTCCTGAGTCAGTTTCACTGGCCTCCCCTTTCTAACAGGCTGGACCCCAGGTGATCTTAAAAATTAAATGAAGTTCAAAAAAAAAAAAAAAAAAAAAACACTTAGGAGAGCCAGGAATTAATAGCCCATCTTGGGCTCCAGCAGAATTCCTGACTGTACATCCCTGTCAGTTTCTCTGGAGCTCCTTTGGGCCTTTGGAACTGGCAAAGTTTCAGTCCTGGATCTCGGAGCTCTGGAGTGTTTCTGCCAGAGGGTCCCAGTCCCCTATGTGTTCCCTTGTTCTCATGTAAAATGTAAAAATTGGCCATGATACCCAATGCTGTCTTTTGTCCCCATAAATTGAGATATTTATGGGGATGCATTACTTTCAGAATGGGGATTCTGAGCCTCTGGATACAGCAAAGTTACTAGCTAAAACTTCTCAACATTGGCCAGGCATGGTGGTGCATGCCTTTAGTCCCAGCACTCAGGAGGCAGAGGCAGGAGGATCTCTGTGAGTTCAAGACCAGCCTGGTCTACATAGTGAGTTCCAGGCCAGCCGAGGCTATATAGTGAAATCCTGTCTCAAAACAAATCATCATCATCATCATCATCATCATCATCATCATCATCATCCAATACTGAAGATTTAGCATGGTTAGACACCAAGCTTTGTATTCCACTGTATTCTCTCAATGCAGTCACTGAGGCATGCCATTTCTCGAACACTGGGGAGAAAATAGACTTAGTGAGCCAGCCTCTACTTGGCTAAGGGTACGTTAACCCTCTACATATCCCAATACTTCTGAGGAAGAAGTCACTTCCTTTTACTTCTGGACTTAAAAACAACAGCTGGTCATTGTTTGTTTTTTTTTTTTTTTAACAGAAGAGTGAGAGACGAAAGAGAGAAAAAGAAAATGAGATGGAGGGGAGGCAAACTAGGTAAATTCACAAAATAATAGTCCTGTGGTGATTTCAGGGAAAAAAATGGGGACCGTAGCACTGTACTGACCTCAAACAAGAAAGAAGGTGAATTCCAATTGGATGCACTACAGAGGGATGTCTGCTCACATGTGTGTATTCATCTGAGAAAAAGGGACCCTTTCTGGAAAGGTTAGAAATAAAATCTACAATCTTTGGTTTCTCTCTTGTCTCTGAAGAAAAGAAGAAAATTTTCACCATGGTAAAACTATCATTACCTCATGGTGGGTTTATTTAAGAAGTACTTTCTGGAGCTGGAGAGATGCCTCAGTGGTTAAGAGCACTGGCTACTCTTGCAGAGGACCCAGGTTCAGTTCCCAGCACCCACATGGAGGCCGATAATCATCCTAAGTCCAGTTCTAGGGACGCCCCCTTCTGACCTCCAAAGGCATTACACACATGGTACATTTATATACATACGGGCAAGACACTCATACACCTAAAATAAAGTAAATAATAAAACTTTTTAAGTTTATAAAAAAATAAAAGGAAAGGAAAATACATTGAAAATTATTTTTAAAAGATGTACTTACTGGGATTGTCCTATCTGTGGGGATACTTCCAACAGTACTTTTGGTAGGGTGTCAACTCACTTCAACGCCTCCTGAAACTGAACATTTCTCCAGAGCCTATGGTCCAACATTGTCACTCCTGAGCACGGACCCAGTAGAACGGCACCCATGTATTCAAGAGATACGTTAGAACACTATGACTATTCATCGTGTGTTCCAACAGGAAACTATCCACTGCCCATCAAGAGTAGTATGGCTACATAAATCATGGTGCATTCACACACTGGAAAATACGAGATAAAGAAGATGGACTGTGTGCAATTCTATACAAACTGCAGAATGAACCTCACAATCTAAAATATTTAAGGTAAAAAGAAAATTCTTGAGTCCTGAGTTTGAGAGCCCTAGCTGAATAACACAATAAAATTATAAATAAAGTTTAAAAAAAGATGTACTTACAAGTGCCTTCTATGTATGAAGAAACAGGTATTATATAGCCATACACAATTATATATATATTATTATATATTATATAGATATATTATATTCTATATATATAATTATATATACAGCCTGGTAGGAGAGACAATTTACCTGCCAGTTATATTGCAATGAGTTATCATCGATGTGTGTGTGTGTGTGTGTGTGTGTGTGTGTGTGTGTTAATGGGGGGTACAGGGTAGAGGGGATTCATTTGGGCATGAGCTAAAAAGCCACCTCTGGAGAGTTCTGATAAGGCAGCATGCCACAAGAACAGTAAGGGACACACCTGCAGCTGTCTGGGATGAGGTAAGGGACACATCCTGCAGGAAGCCAGGTTTCATTGAGACTTGAAGAAGCAGAGGAATCAGAATCAAGAGGATGTGCTTTGTGGGTGTGAGGGCAGAGGGAGAAAGAAGGAGAGGCTGGTGGTCAGGTGTTCCCCAAAGAGAGACTCACAACACTTCCAAGAGGAAAAAGCATAAGAAGACTCTTTCCATAAGATGTCACCAGAACCTCCATGAAGAACTAACCTGCCCTGGACTGCAGATGCCTAGAAGTGGCTGGTGGTGGGAGAAAGGAAGGGCAGTCCATAAGGAAGCAAAGACCCACCCAGAGCATGGCACTTCCCCTGGTATAAGAAGCTCTGAGAAAGAGAAGCTTACAAGGAAACCAGAGTTTCAGAGGAACCAGGCTGCTCAGCTTAACTTGCTTCTATCCTGAGCATCTAAGGAACCCTTGATGAAGCCGCTCGAGAAAGTCAGAGCCTCTTGGTAACCATGACTCAGAGCAAGCTGCAAAAGAATTCACCAAGTGAGAACGTGCCCAGAGTGCATTTGTAAATCAGATCCTCCCCACTCCCCACCCCACCCCCAAATTACACTGAGGCCAACAGCCTCTTTCCTGCCCCTCCTCCCTCCCTCTGTAATCCTCACCCCTCATCTCTCTCCTCTGCCTGCTCCTCAGCATCCTGACACCCTAAGGCAGTGGCAGGATTCCAGGGAGTTCATTAAATGCCTGCCACCTCCCCGTTGCCCACCGGGCACTCCCAGAAGCCCCCAGGGCCATGGCAGTCACTCAAGAGGGAGTGGTCTGCTCTGAGGATAAGGACCCCCCCCCCTGCACAAATGAGAGGGGCCAGCAAACAGTTAATGGTTTAATCCTCTACAGAAAAAGTCAAGGCAGACTCGTGATTCTTGATGGTAATGAAGGTGTCACACATTGTCTAGAGAAGTTGTGCCTGGCAATCTTCCCTTTTCGGATGCCTACCCCAGTGACATTTCATCTCACATCCACCTTAATGAAATGCATAATTAACATATTCTAATTGTGCTGAGCGCTGCGATGATTTTGACAGAACTCACTTTCCATGTCTAATTTGATGCTAATTTAATCTGTTCCTCTCCCGCTGACATGACCTTTCTTGATTGAGTTTCACTGAGGAAATTTTTTGATGGATTGATTTATCAGCAGTGCAGAGACAACAAAGCTTGGGGTGCATGACAGAAAAGAGGAAAGGAACGGCCCTCGAAGCCAGCGCGTTCTGAACTCGCTGGCTGGAATGTCCTCTTTTCAGAGATAGCCTGTCTGATCTACTGATGGAATTTGAGCAATGTGACATCCCTGTGTGGGTTTGATCTTCCGATAAAGACAGTAAATATCTTGTTGCGGCTGTAAAACCTCACTCGGGAAAAGTTCTCCAGGGCAACTGGAAGGAAGCTCAGGCCCCAGTTGTGCTGAGTCAGTCGGTTTTGCCCCCTCCTTCCTTGGTCCCTGGGTAGAATGTGGGTTGGGTTAGAGTCTCAAGAACAGTCACAAAATGACACCTTTGTCCCGTTCCCGGTCTATATGAACAGGTGCTCAGGACACACAGCTGATAATTGAAGAAATCCCCAGTCCTCATGATCAAGTGAAGGGAGGAATGTTAGTCTTTCTCTTGCTGCAGAAGATGAGAATCCCAGCCCAGAGGAATGGCAGACAAGAGTCTTTAGCCCCGTACACTGTAGAAAGCTGGCTACTTTTCAACAGTCATTAAGGTTGAGATTCTCAGGGTTAGCTCAGGATGTCTTAGCTGACACACTGTTTTCATTTCGGGGCAGGTCATTGTTTGCTGGGAGTGGAAGCATGCCCTGTGTCTGAAAGCACTCCTGACTTCTACCCACTAGGAGTCCATGGCAGGCTCCTTTCCTGAGTCCACTGACAACTAAAACTGTCTACAGACCTTGCTACCTGTCCCCTTGGAGCTAAAGAACCCCCAACTGAGAACCACTGACACAGAAAATCAGATGACAATATCACAAGCCCATCTGTACTCAGCATCCCTCCCCACCTCCCTTCACGTGCCCAGTGTCCTCTGGAAGCCAGGCCTTATGTAAACACCGTGTCCAGCAGTCTCCCTAACCCCACACACTCCCTTCCCTAACTCCTCTTCATTCAGGGCACATATGAACACACTGTATGAAGTATTGATTTATCTATTCTCTGTCTGTACTCATTAACCTATAAGTGCCATAAGATTAGGACCTTGTCAGTCTATTATTGTTTTTTGTTTCTCTTTGTTTAATTAGAATAAAGTACTACATAAAATTCACTATTTTGACCACTGTGAAGTATGCATCTCCGAGCCCTCTTGGGACACTGATGGCGCCATCTCCCAGAACATTTTCCTCAGGCCTAAAAGGAAACCTCATACCCTCTAAGCAATAATTCCCCATTTCTCCCCTCCCCCAGCCCCTGGGAACCACTCAGATGCTTTCTGTATCTAAGGATCTGCCTGTTTGGGGTATCTCATATACAATGAGTCATTTCATATAAATGGAGTGCTTTTAGGAAAATTCTTCTGGTGGTTTCAAGTTTAATATGGATTTAACACATGAGCCAGCAATTCTACTCCAAGCTGTATACCAGAAAGAACTGAGAACAGAGATTCTAAAAGAAAGAAAGAATTTAAATTTAAAAAAAAAATCCCTGTGCAGGAATATTCATAGAAGCACTCTTCGCAATATCCAAATGGCACCCACCTGCTGATGAATGGATAAACAAAATGTTCTGTAGCCATAAAAGGAAGTAAATTTCTGATGCACACAGTACCATGGACAGACCTGGTCTATCTTTTCATTGTCTTTCTTTAGTGGAAAGAACAAAACCAGGTACATAATGGATGACCCATAAATACCAGCTGAACACAGGAAAGGCATAAAAATACAAAAAATTAAAACAGAAAAATAAGAACTAGGTTAATCAAAACTGTGAGTAAAGTATCAAAGGAAGCTGGCATTGATTGGATTTCTTTCAATTTATTTTGAAAAACAGAAAGGAAAGGAGGAAGGAAGGAAGGAAAGAAGGAAGGAAGGAAGGAAGGAAGGAAGGAAGGAAGGAAGGAAGGAAGGAAGAGTTTAAAAACAAGCAGGTTTAATCCCAGAACTCAGAAGGCGGAGGCAGGTGGATCTCTGTCAGATGTAAGCCAGCCTGGTCTACATAGTGAGTCCCAGGCCAGCTGGGGCTACAGGGAAACCCTGTCTCAAAATTATCAAAAAATAAATAAAAATAAACAGGGAGGGGACTGGAGAGATGGCTTAATTGTTAAGAACACTGGGGGGCTGGAGAGATGGCCTAGCGGTTAAGAGCACCGACCGCTCTTACAGAGGACCCAGGTTCGATCCCCAGCACCCACATGGCGGCCGAGAGCCGTCTGAAACTCCAATTCCAGGAGAACTCCAGTTTCAGGGGAATCCGACACCCTCTTCTGACCTCCACGGCATTGCACGACACGGGTGCACAGACCTGCATGCAGACAGTACATTCATACACATACAGAAATAAAAAAAAAAAAAAAAAAAAAAAAGAACACTGGCTGCTCTTGCAGAGACCCAGGCTCACTGCCCATCACCCACATGGTGGCTCAGAACTGTTTGTAACTCCAATTCCGAAGGATCCAATACCTTCTTCTGATCTCCATAGGTGCTGTAAGACACTGGTGCACTTATATGCAGGGAAGCAAATACTCATCCACATAAAATAAATTAAAATAAATCTTTTCAGAAAAATAAAAAGTATAAACAAAGAAGCTGAGTTTTTATTGTTGCTGCTGCTGTTTGGGGTGTTTTATTTTAATTTGTTTTCTTTCTTGGTTCACTAGTTGTGGAAAATAGTTGAATCTCAAAGAGCCTGTTATAAAAACGTCATCTTAGGGGCTAGAGAGATGGCCTAGCAGTTAAGAGCACCGACTGCTCTTGCAGAGGACCGGGGTTCAATCCCCAGCACTCACATGGTGGCTAAGACCCGTCTGTAACTCCAATTCCAGGAGAACTCCAGTTCCAGGGGAATCCGAAACCCTCTTCTGACCTCTGCGGCATTGTACCACATGGGTGCACAAGCCTACATGCAGACAGTACATTCATACACATACAAAAAAAAAAAGTCATGTTAGAACACTCAGAACTCTTTGTGTTTTCTTTTGCTTCAGTGTAATAATCTACCTTATTTTCTCCAATTTTTTTAGAAGCAGATGTACTCAGGGTGTCCACAATAATAGATGTTTTCTTTCAAAGAGTTCCCCCTGGGAAGATAAAATATTCATCCCAACATGGTTGCTGCTACAGCAAAGATTTTTGCAAAATTTCTTCAGGAGTTGCCTTATGAGCCCCACAAGGCTCCCAAGCTAACGAGATTATAATCATTATAATCACACTTGATCATACATCAAAAGCAGTTTAACTCAGCAAAATGACCTGGCCTGCTTTGAGAGCCTTTATGCTAAGTGGCATCTGGTTTTGTTCAGTGGCTAAGTAACTCTATGAAGCCATGCTGGGGCAAGTGCCTGAGCATTCCAGGACAGCAGAGAGCAAACTGGGGTGTAGCTCAGGGCTCCCCCCCCCACCTTAGTTGAGGACTCGCTCTGCCACTAATCAAGAAATTGTGCCTCAGTTCCTCCATCTGTAGAAGTGCCTAGTGATCAGCCTAGTTCAAGAGTTCTCTTGGGGACTAAATTTTTAATAATATAATTTTAAGCAATACCAGGCCCATACTGAAGTCTTTGAGGCATGAGTTCTTCTTTTCTAAGAGATATGTATAAGCTTTTTAATAATTTTGTAGCTTCTCCAGGTGATGTCTGAAAAGGGATACTTCAGAAATAATTTGTGCTAAGAAATCAGGTACAGGGCTGGAGAGATGTCTTGGCAGTTAAACGTACTTACTGTCCCTTCAGATGCCTCAAATTCTGTTCTGCACCTATGTGATGGTTTACAATCAATTACCTCCAGCTCAAAGGAATCCGAGGCCATCTTCAGACATCCAGTAGCACACACCTCCTCATGTGCACACGCCTACACACAGACATATACTCACATACACATAAATAAAATTATAATAAGTATTTTTTAATTTTATTTATTTCTTTTATGTGTATGAATGTACCATCTGCATGCATGTCTGTGCACCCATGTCATGCAATGCCGTGGAGGTCGGAGGAGGGCATCAGATTCCCCTGGAACTTGAGTCAAAGACGGTTCTCAGCCTCCATGTGGGTACTGGGAATGAAACCCAGGTCCTCTGCAAGAGCAGTCGGCGCTCTTAACCGCTAGGCCATCTCTCCAATCCCATAATAAGTATTTTTAAAGAAAGAAATCAAGCGGGCTGGAGAGATGGCCTAGCAGTTAAGAGCACCGACTGCTCTTGCAGAGGACCAGGGTTCGATCCCCAGCACCCACATGGTGGCTGAGAACCATCTGTAACTCCAATTCCAGGAGAACTCCAGTTCCAGGGGAATCTAACGCCCTCTTCTGACCTCTGCGGCATTGTACGACGTGGGTGCACAGACCTACATGCAGACAGCACATTCATACACATAAATAAATAAATAAAATTTTTAAAAATTTTAAAAAAAGAAAGAAATCAAGCATATAGTTTTAAGGCATGTTTTCAATGACAGATTCATCTTTGTTGTTAGGACAAGGTGTCACAAACATAGTGATATAAACAGTACAATTTATCTTACCACTCTGTGGGTTAAAAGGCTAAGTCTGTGTCTCAGAGTTAAAGTCCAGGGGTCAACTAGGCTGCTGCTTCCTGGAGGCTCCAGAAACTGAAGTCTCCTTACCATTCAGTGTCTCAGGTAACCAGCATTCCTTGACTCATAACCTCTTCCTTGAATTCCTTCAGCTTCTTCTGTCATCTACTAGTGACTCGGACCCTCTTGCCCCCCTGTGATAGGGGACTCTTAGAATGACACTGGACCACCTGATGACCCAGAATCATTTCTCCCTCTCGTGCTACTTACTGGCAACTGCAAATTCCCTCTACCATTCACAGGCTGGGAGGTTTAGGATGTAGACATCTCAGAGATCATTACTCAGGACATCACCAATGCCATTCTTTTTTTTTTTTTTTATGTGTATGAATGTATTGTCTGCATGCAGGTCTGCGCGCCCGTGTCGTGCGATGCGGCGGAGGTCAGAAGATGGTCTCGGATTCCCCTGGAACTGGAGTTCTCCTGGAACCGGAGTCACAGACGGTTCTCAGCCGCCATGTGGGTGCTGGGGATCGAACCCGGGTCCTCTGCAAGAGCGGTCGGCACTCTTAACCGCTAGGCCATCCCTCCAGCCCACAAATGCCATTCTTTAGATGATATTTGGTTCCTGGCAGTGGGTGTCTGCCCTCCATGTCTCTGAGCAGCTCTCTGCCAACTTGAAGAAAGAAAACGAGTTTGGAGGTAAAGCTGGAACTCAAGGTTGGACAGACCTCCAGGCACCTTCATCCCCTGCAGTTAGTTCTCTATCTCAATGGTTATATAAGGGCTGCGTACATTTGGCCAGCAACACCAGGCTAGACCCAAATAAATGCCACATTGGAGGCTGTCAGATTAGCTGTGTGGTCATGGCATTTCATGTTACATATAAAATATTACTTAGGGTGCTTGAGCAAGGTCCACTCAAACAGCTGCTGCCAAGTTGAGAATTGTGCTGTTTCTGTGATCTATGACATTTTTGTAGCTCCTAGAATCTCCTGGCACTCCCTGTAGACAATACATTAATAAATATATGTTTTATCTTTTTTTATTAATTTTATTTATTTCTGCATGTGTATGAATGTACTGTCTGCATGCAAGTTTGTGCACCCGTGTCGTGCAATGCCGCAGAGGTCAGAAGAGGGTGTCAGATTCCCCTGGAACTGGAGTTCTCCTGGAATTGGTGCTGGGGATTGAACCCGGGTCCTCTGTAAGAGCGGTCAGCGCTCTTAACCGCTAGGCCATCTCTCCAGCCCCATAAACATATGTTTTATAAATTAATGAGGGGTTGGTATTGAGGAGCACTGTGGTATTTGAGAACTATTAAGATTTTTCACAAAACCCAAAATACATCTTGTTTGTTTGGCCAGTATTCCACCTGAAAAATCTTATTCTAGGTTTCTCTGAATATTGTCATGATCTGTAGCCACAGTGAAGCTTCACGATTTCCACGTCTGAAACCATTAGAGACACTGAGAAATCAAAATCACTTAAAGCAATGTTTGTTCACCAAATCTTTTCCATTAGAATAGGATTTTTATCAAATGTATTTATTTATATCTATAAATTAAATAATATAGTAAATAAATAATATATTAAATTAAAAAAAATATATATATATATATGGTGCATAATCCACAGGGCACACATGCCATAGCATGGATATAGAGGTCAGAGGGCACCCAGTCAGAGTTGGTTCTCTCCTTCTACCATGTGCATCCTGGGGTTGAACTCAGGTTGTCAGACTTGGCAGAAAGTGCCTTTACCCACTGAGCCGCCTTACCAGCCCTAGAATAGTTCAGTTTTGATACTAAAGCATCCAGAAAGCAAAGCCATTATGAAATGCTTTAGTTAGTGGTTCCAGGCACAATCTTTGGCCTCAGAATATTGCTGGGTGCAGTTTTTTGTTTGTCAATCTAAAATGAATATATAACATTTCAACTTCAATTCACTGATTAAACACAAATAATTTTGTCAACTTTTGATCTGCCAGCACTCAAAATTTTTTGAAATAAAAAAATTAACTACTCATTAATTCACTATTTTTTTTTATTGAGTCAAAAGACTTTCTTTCCTGTCAACAATGGTCTCAATACAGAATCAGTTACAGAGTATTAAAAACAGAGTGGAGGGCTGGAGAGAGAACCTAGCGGTTAAAAGCATTGACTGCTCTTGCAGAGGACCAGGGTTCGATCCCCAGCACCCACATGGTGGCTGAGAACTGTCCGTAACTCCAATTCCAGGAGAACTCCAGTTCCAGGGGAATCCGAGACCCTCTTCTGACCTCCGAGGCATTGCACAACACGGGTGCACAAACCTACATGCAGACAGTACATTCATACACATACAGAAATAAATAAAATTTAAAAAAAAAACAGAGTGGAAGAAATTGATGTTTGTTATGAACTCCAAACAAATTGCAAGCTTCAAAACGTTTGGCGAAGATGGGCATGGCGGCGTATACCTCCGATCCCAGCATTGCAGAGACTGAGGTAGGAGCTCTCAAGTTTGAGGTATGCATAGAGGGATACTGTCTCAAAAGGACAACAACTAAAAGGTTGACAAAATAAAACAGCATTATAACCTAAAGCATTTATGATGGGACTAGAGAGTGACTTAGCAGTTAAGAGCACATGCTACTCTTGAAGTGGACCAGCACTCACGACCACCTTTAGCTCCAGCTCCAGGGGATCCAGTACCTTCTTCTCGCCTCCACAGGCACCTGTACACATATGCACATGCATATATACATATACACATAAATAAAAATAAATATTTTCAAATGAATTGGCACATAGACTGTTTTTTAAAATTATGATAGAGAAGATGAAGGAAATGAGAGTGGGCTGTTTGGTTGTTTTTTTTTTATTCTATTTTGTATTTTTACAAATAAGATTTTAATGACACTTACGTCCAGTATGGCAGTTTGGTGTTCCTTACAAGTATTGACTGATTCTCTGTCAATAGCAGTATCATCCTAGGACATATTTAAAGTTAACTCAATTATTACTCCAAAATTTGGAAATAATCCATGGCAGGTAGAATTCTAAGTCTCTCTAGTTTCCCATGTTCATTCAATCAAACCCTAATGGAAGAACAGCTGCAAAGAGATTCTAGAAATGCCATTAAACTCCAAATCAGTGGACCTTAAAATACAGACATCCATGTCAGGTAGGTCTGATCCCTTTAAAATCAGGGCTTGGTCTTCAAGTGGGAGCAATGGGAGTCAGAGAGGAGCAGGAGAGATGCCCTGAAGTGGAAAGCACGTTCTCACAGAGACTCCTTGTAGGTGAGAGCACGTTCTCACAGAGACTCCTTGTAGGTGAGAGCACGTTCTCACAGAGACTCCTTGTAGGTGAGAGCACGTTCTCACAGAGACTCCTTGTAGGTGAGAGCACGTTCTCACAGAGACTCCTTGTAGGTGAGAGCACGTTCTCACAGAGACTCCTTGTAGGTGAGAGCACGTTCTCACAGAGACTCCTTGTAGGTGAGAGCACGTTCTCACAGAGACTCCTTGTAGGTGAGAGCACGTTCTCACAGAGACTCCTTGTAGGTGAGAGCACGTTCTCACAGAGACTCCTTGTAGGTGAGAGCACGTTCTCACAGAGACTCCTTGTAGGTGAGAGCACGTTCTCACAGAGACTCCTTGTAGGTGAGAGCACGTTCTCACAGAGACTCCTTGTAGGTGAGAGCACGTTCTCACAGAGACTCCTTGTAGGTGAGAGCACGTTCTCACAGAGACTCCTTGTAGGTGAGAGCACGTTCTCACAGAGACTCCTTGTAGGTGAGAGCACGTTCTCACAGAGACTCCTTGTAGGTGAGAGCACGTTCTCACAGAGACTCCTTGTAGGTGAGAGCACGTTCTCACAGAGACTCCTTGTAGGTGAGAGCACGTTCTCACAGAGACTCCTTGTAGGTGAGAGCACGTTCTCACAGAGACTCCTTGTAGGTGAGAGCACGTTCTCACAGAGACTCCTTGTAGGTGAGAGCACGTTCTCACAGAGACTCCTTGTAGGTNCTGGTCTACAGAGTGAGTTCCAGGACAGTTGGGGCTACAGGGAGACCCTGTCTTGAAAAGACCAAAAATAAATAAATAAATAAATAAATAAATAAATAAATAAATAAATAAAATAACATTTTTCATTAAAAATAAATGTGCCGGGCATGGTGGCACACGCCTTTAATCCTAGCACTTGGGAGGCAGAGGCAGGCGGATCATTGTGAGTTCAAGGCCAGCCTGGTCTACAGAGTGAGTTCAAGGCCAGCCTGGTCTACAGAGCAAGCTCCAGGCCAGCCATAGCTACAGGAAGACCCTGTCTCAAAAAGACCAAAATAACAACAACAACAATAGTAATAATAATAATGACAGCAACAAATTTGATTTTTTTTCAAAGGAGTCAGAAAAATAATATTCCCCATGAAGAAAAAAAAAAAAACAGGAAGAAACTATGGGCAGATAGATTTTAATTCAAATTATTCCTGCACCACTTTTGTGACAATTCACAGCATTCTCTAAGTTCCCATGCTTTTGCTTCCTACTTTGCACCACCAGGTCCTTCCTAAAGCTCTAAATTAAGAGGGAAGAATGTGCACAAAATACGAAGCATTAGTACCCAACATGTGCTATGTTCACAAAAGTATATAACTATGTGAAGTAACACAGTCCCAGAAAAACAAACGACGAATGGTATCCTTCATCTGTGGATGCTAGCACCAATTACCTTATTGTATGGCAAACTGAGCAATGTCAATGTGATCTGAAAACAACTGTGCTCTGATATTGTAGAATCCCTAGAAAACAATAAACAAATAGAGAAAAAAAGTATATAACTATTGTGTTTGTAAACACTTATTTTTATTTATGTACACACACACACACACACACACACACACACGAAATGTGTGGATGCCCATGAACACCAGAAGAGGGTGTCAGATCCCCTTGAGCTGGAGTTCCAGGAGGTTGTACACTGTCTGATGTCTAGGAACCAAATTGGTCCTTTGGAAGAGCAGTAAGCTCTCTCCCCCACTGAACCATCTCTCCAGCCCCCAACTATTAGGTGTTTAAAATAGTTCCATTTAAAAGATTATTGTTCACTAATTCTTTTTCAATCTGGATTCTTTTTTTGCCACACAAAACAAAACTACCAACTTTATTGTACAAATCAATTTTTCAAAATTTACATAAAGCAGCTTTCATTCGGACACAGATATAATTTTATTTTCTATATATCCATTTTTTGCTCATTCTGAATAGTACCATCTGCATGAGGATATCTCTAACAAAAGAGTTGACAGTTCATTATGACATTGCAGCCCTTAAAACCAAGGCCAGTAATGCTGACATATTAATGTTAGTAGATAAATTCTATAGGTAAGGTTATCTCTAGGAAAAATGTATACCATTTACTATGTAATCTACATAAAGATTTAAAAATTGAGTTTATTTTTTTCTATTTGTAATTTATCCCATATATATTTTTTAAGTTGAACTTTAGAGTACGCATAACATCAAAGTAACATAAATGAAACTTGTGATACCAAAAAAAGCATTAAAATACAGTGATACTTTAACATGGAAATTCCATTTTTTTCTCCAACTTGTATTGCTTCAATATATATACATATATATATATATATATATATATATTAAATCTGGATTCCTAATTCATTTTTTCTGAAATACTTTGTTATTTTTCACTCTATGTGTATGAATGCATTTCCTGCCTGAATATAGGCAGGTGCACCCATGTTGTACGATGCCTGCAGAAATCAGAAGAGGACACTGGCTCTCCTGCAACTGGAGTTATGGATATTGTTGGCACCCATGTGGGTGCTGGGAATCAAACCTGGGTCCTCTGCAAGAACAGCCAGTACTCTTGACTGCTGAGCCATCTCTGTAGCCCCTGTATTCTTATTCTAAAACCATGCATGTTTTCTCACACATATACATACAAAACCCCAGAAAATGTACTGTAATGTAACTTCAAAGCACTGTGTCACATTAAGTGTGTGCTTAGGGTTGGGTGACACCCATCTGTCTTCCTTTCTTGTCCTTGCCCTAACTCATATCCTTTATCTTGTCAGAGTTTTATGTAGCTGGCCCACTCTCAAAGTTCCAAAGCCCAAAACCCTTAGCATCACAGCACTCTCAGAAAAACTGAGCAACCTGCGCCATGGTTCTGCACACTCCCATTGAGGAACTGGACGTCATCCTAAGGACACATTAATGGCGAGTTTGACCAACCCTGCCTTTGCTTCACACGTGCATATTTTGCTCGCAGCTGTTGAGGCCTTCTCATGAAGAAAGAGGCAGACATCAACTTCAGAGCTGATGGAAAGAAAATTCAAAGGTGAAAGACTTCTGATGTTACTGAGAACTGCCCACAGGGGTAGCAACGTCCACTGTGTGTTCTAAATAGCACCAGTCACCTCTCTCTGTGTTAACTAAGCTTACCTAACTTCTCCCCTGGTACCTGCTGTCTCTACTTTCACATAACTTGTATAATGTTCTATTCCTTTACAAAAGAAAAGAAGGGGCTGGAGGAATGGCCTAGTGGTTAACAGCACCAACTGCTCTTGCAGAGGGCCTGGGTTTGATCCCCAGCATCCACATGGTGGCTGAGAACCGTCTGTAACTCCAATTCCAGGAGAACTCCAGTTCCAGGGGAATCCAACACCCTCTTCTGACCTCCGCAGCATTGTACGACACGGGTGCACAAACCTACATGCAGACAGTACATTCATACAAATAAATAAATAAATAAATAAATAAATAAATAAATAAATAAAATTTAAAAAGAAAAGAAAAGAAAACAAGAAATGTCAAAATAGGAACAAATAAAAAAAAAAAAAAGTCCCCTAAGATCCCATCATCAGTTGAAAATGACAGTCCAGGAATGTTGTCAAAGGGGAAGCTTCAGACGGGTACATCAGGGTGTCAGGAGATTTCTCCCAAGCCCTGTGGATATACCAAGCACCCTTGGGTACTTCATCAACTTAAAAGGATGGTGAGCTTTGTAACAGAGGCTAAGATAGGAATGAAGTGCTGTCCCCAGCCATATAATCATACAATACCAACTCTTTGTTCACAACTACCCACTATCCATGTATTGGTTCATAAATGTGTGTGTGTGTGTGTGTGTGTGTGTGTGTAAATATGTGCCATGGAATTTTTTGTAAGAACTGGTCACAACTACTCTCTTAGTTTCTTTTCCTATTGCTATGGGAAAATACTCCAACAGAAGCAATTTAAGAGACCAAGAGCCTCCTCTGGCTCAAGTTCTACAGTCCAGCCCATCACTGAGGGACAGATAAAGGAGCAGAAGTCTGAAGCAGCTGATCACAGCACACCCACAATCAAGAAGCAGAGAGAAGTGAAAGCAGGCTACCGCTCAGCTCCCTCTCCACCTACTCAGTCCAGGATCCCAGCCAGGGAAGAATGCCTGCCAGCCACATGAGTGGTGGGTCTTCCCAGTACAATTAACACAATCCAAATAATCCTCTCAGGTGGAATGCCCAGAGGCCCTTCTCCCTGGTGATTCTAGAATCTGTCCAGTTGACAATTATCCTTAACCATCACACCCTACATACAGTTTTGTAAGGTTTCTTTTTTTCAACCTAATTGTGAACATACTCTCCATACCATACCTTTAAATGTTCTATATCCATTTTTTTTTTTTTTTTTTTTGTCTTTTTGAGACAGGGTCTCCCTTTAGTCCCAGCTGGCCTGGAACTCACTTTAGAGATCAGGCGGGCCTTGAACTCACAGAGATCCACCTGCCTCTGCCTCCCAAGTGCTAGGATTAAAGGTGTACACCACCACACCCAGCTCTACATCCATTCTTAAAGGCCACACAAAGCTATTCTATGGAATGGCTACATATCATATGGTACCACTGGCCTATGGCTGAATATTTAGGTTGTTTCCAACTCTTAGTGATTCTAATTAGCATCACAGAACTAAAAATGCTTGAGGCCGATATCTTTTCCTCATCTACAACTGACTCCTCAGCTTAAATTTCTATGTGTAAAATTGCTGAGTGGATGGGTTACATATCTGAAGACCTTGATGAAATAAATGTGCTAGGTAGGCACTTGGTTCAGACTCATCATTACTCAGTCAAAACAAGGATATGAGAAATTAATTTAGATCAAAACAAAATGCTAAGTTAAAGGAGGACCAGTACTTCCTGATAGAAACTTTTATAGAACGCTGGGCATAGGGTGACTACCTGAATATGTTTGCCCAGGAGTGAGGCATTTTCTGGGCTGGGAGTCCTTCCATGCTAACCTTAGGGCAGTCCCAGGCAAACTGCAAGAGTTGGTTAAATTGCTGAGATGACTACTGTTAGCTGACCACAATAGTGGGATTCTTTTGTTTTGTTTTGTTTTGTTTGTCTTTTCGATATGGGGTCTCAATAGTGGGATTCTTAAATGCTGGAGGCAGTAACCATTCTGGCCAGGGTCACCAACAGTATGTTTAATCAAGTTATTAGAATGAAGACATGAAAGGAGGGCAGCAAGCTGGTGAGGTTGGTAAACAAGTTCAAGAAATGTGAAATGTAAGGACAAAAGCAAAGTTAATTTATCTCACCTCTCACTCCCCTGTATGACCTTCCCCACTCCTCCCCAGTTAAATATTCCCTTCCCACTTCCCCCTTGGTGATTCCTGTCTCCTACTATCCCCCTCCGTCAGCTCCTTCTTTTCCTTCACCCCCATGATTCCTTTCCATTTTTCTGGCTCCTGCGGCTACATCAGGATCTATGCTCACATAGGAGGATTTGAAGCTAAGACCCACAAATGAGAAAGAACATATGTGACTTGTTTTTCTGACTCTGTGTCACCTCACTTAGGTTCTAGTTTCATCCTTTCACCTGCAGATTCCTGATTTCATTTTCATGACTGCTGTAGACGTCCATGGGGTAAATGGACCACATTTTCATTATCCATTCATCAGTTGAGGGACATTTAGATTGTCTCCATTTCTTAGCTACTGTGAAAAGAGCAACAACAAACAGGACTACGCAAGTATCTCTGCAGTAGGATGAGCCCTTTGGGTATATGCCAAGGAGTGGTGTAACCAGATAGCTCAAAGCACTACTGAAAAAATATGCATACTATATATAATATATGATATTATATATATATATATATGAGTTCATATGCATAGCTAAAGGCTATATAACAAAATAACACAGTGCCAAGGTGAGAGAAGCCTCCCTTTGACTTGTTGGGCAGGGTAGTCCAAGAGACCCCCCCCCCAAATAACATGGGCTATTGCCACAGCATTTGATTGCCTCTCAGAATTTGAAGGAAAGCCCGGATTGCTGAAGACAGGACATATGTCAGACACTGAACTTGGAGCAATGGATTTGGAACAGACCTGGGAACCCTCCTCCCTGAAAACCAGCTCTCGTGGTATCAGAGAATACTATACAAGCTGCCAAAGGAGGGAAACAATCATTGGGCCTACCCAGATGTAAAGCCTAATAAACAACCAAGACTAGCCCAGCAAACTATCAATATTAGTACAGTAGTGGCACTTTTATCTTGGTGTTAATCAACAGCCATCTAACTGGCATTGATGCCCACTCAATGGGAGGGAACTTATGTCCATTATGTAAACATATCCAAACACACACACATGATTGGAGAGGTCATAGACCCTAGAGTTAGGATCTATTTTTTCCATATCCTTAGACCAATGTAATTTCTTTTTTTTATTTATTTATTTCTGTATGTGTATGAATGTACTGTCTGCATGCAGGACTGTGCACCTGTGTCGTGCAATGCCGCGGAGGTCAGAAGAGGGTGTCAGAT
The DNA here is from genome assembly GCA_009823505.1 of Rhizomys pruinosus. Lineage (NCBI taxonomy): Eukaryota > Metazoa > Chordata > Mammalia > Rodentia > Spalacidae > Rhizomys > Rhizomys pruinosus. The sequence goes on from VZQC01001015.1 coordinate 847,986, forward strand.
TCCCCTGGAACTGGAGTTCTCCTAGAATTGGAGTTTCAGACGGATCTCAGCTGCCATGTGGGTGCTGGGGATCGAACCCAGGTCCTCTGTAAGAGCGGTCGGCGCTCTTAACTGCTAGGCCATCTCTCCAGCCCAGACCAATGTAATTTCTGACTGTATTCTAAATACGCATGCATCTTCATAGTTACAGGGAAGTGTGTCTCTCACCACTCACATCAAGGAAGCTTCTTTTTTAAACAGATGGAGACTAATATACATTTGAAGGCTATATAACAAAATAATACAGTGCCAGGCAAGAGAAAAGCCTCCCTTTGAGTTGTTGTTCAGGGTAGTCCAACAGACCCCCAAAATCACACAGGCTATAGCCACAGCATTTGATGGCCTCTCTGAATTTGAAGGAAAGCCCTGATTGCTGAAGACAGGACATACGTCAGATGCTGAACTTGGAGCAATGGAGCCGGAACAGACCCATGAACCTCCTATATCAAATATATAATGGTCAAATGGACAGAACAAGTGTCTGTGAGATGCTTAATCCTAAGTGACACATCTTCAATGCAGCCTCTATGCATAAGATGGAGGCATATCTCAAGTCTCAGAGAGCTCTCCTCTAGTAGCAGATGGGGATTAACTCAGAAACCCACAACTGACCAATGTGCAGAGAACAAGAAGCTGCAGAATGCTTGTCCCTGAATGGCACTCCTATTTCAGACTTCCGTCCCCCAAGGCTCAGGGACCATTGAAAAAGAGGGGTCAGAAAGATTGTAAGAGCCGGAGGAGGTGGGTGACCACAAGGAACAGGATTTTCCAGACAGTTGGTCATTGCCTCACATGAACTCACAGCAGTGGAGACAGACAGCATGCACACGTCCCATGCGAGCTCAGCCCAGACAAGATCCCAGCACAGACACGGGAAAGTGGGGAAGAAATCCCGACCCAGCCTAAAGCACTTCCAACAACTGATGGCTGCTGGGGGGAGAAAGTGTCTTATAGGGATGGCCTCTTGGTAGGTTGGTCCACGCTGAGGGACACATGGGAACACAGATCCGACTCCGTGTGGCACACTGTGTATATAGCACTGAATTGGAGGAGGGCTGCAGGACAGGTTAGGATGGAGAAGAGATCTAAACACCATCAAATTACATTGTATGGGCCAGGTGTGGTGGCACATATCTATAATCCCAGCACTTGGGAAGCAGAGGCAGGTGGATCTCTGTGAGTTCAAGGCCAGCCTGGTCTACATAGTGAGTTCCAGGCCAGCTGGGACTACAGGGAGATCTTGTGTCAAAAAGACAAAAAAAAAAAAAAATAGATTGTATGAAAATTGCAAAAATTCAATAAAAAATTTCAAGTCAAATAAAATCTAAATAAACAAATGATGGCTGAGTAGAAGGGTTAGTGCTTGCTGTGCAGGCATGAGAACTTGAGTTCAGATTTTTCAGAATACACATAAAAGCTGGGAATGAAGCCCGGCGTAGTGGTGCACACCTCTAATCCCAGCACTCAGGAGGCAGAAACAGGCAGATCTCTGTGAGATCCAGGCCAGCCTGGTCTACATAGGGAGTTCCAGGCCATCTGGGGCTACAGGGAGACCCTGTCTCAAAAAGACAAAAATAAATAAATCTGGGCATGGATATTAATGCCGAGTACCTCAGTGATTGGGGGCAGCAATATGTGGACCCTGGAGCCTTGCTGGCCAGCCAGTCTACATAAAACAGAGACTTTCAGGACCAGTAAGGAATTTTATTAATAAATAAATAAATAAATAGGGGGCTGGAGAGATGGCTCAGCACTTAAGAGCACTGGCTGTTCTTGCAGAGGACTCAGGTTTGATTCCCAGCATCCACATGGGAGTTAACAACCATCCATAACTCCAATTCCAGGGGAATCCAACACCTTCTTCTGACTCTGTGGGAATTATAGAACATGGGTGCACTTAACACACATGCAGGCAATACACTCATACACATAAACTAAAAATAAAATATTTTTAAAATAAATAAATGGTAGGGAAGAATTCAAGAAAAATATTTCCATGTTAGTCTCTGGCTTCCAGTTATATACATACACACTCACACAGGCACACACATGCATACACACTGCACGTGCTATAATAATAATAATAAAAACATAATGACATAGTGGGAAACATAGGCTGGGCAAAACCCAAGTTTCTACTGTTAGGCTCATATTGAGCGAAGACCCAGCATGCCTGAAGGGGAAAATGTCAGGACTCCGGTGAAAACATGGCGGCCGGCCTGCCTGTGTCGGGATCAGGACGACCAGCATTAGAATGTACCCCAAATGGCAGTTTTATACCTAGGCACACAAGTGAGTTTACAAGGAAGTGGAGGTGAAGAGATGGGGGAATGGGCACAGCGGGTCTGCAGCTGGTATCAGTAGGAGCATCTTGAGAGAGACTGAGCCTGGGTCTGGTCCCTGGTGAGGTATGATTGAAGGATGTTGCAGTAACTTTTCTCAGATTGCAGGAGCACAGTCCAGAGTAATTATTTCTTGGGACTTCTGCCTAGCTTTCTGGAATCCTTGACTTAGGTGGGCTATGACCTTTTATCTATGAGTCTGATAACAACTTCTGGAAGATTCAAAGGGCCTGCTCTTCAGCTGGCTTCTGTTGGGTCGGTTCCATCTCTCTTAGGAATCTTGTTGATTTCAACTTTTGTCCTTTTTTTTTTTTTTTTTTTGGTATCTTTGAGACAGGGTCTCCCTTTAGTCCCAGCTGGCCTGGATCTCACTCTGTAGACCAGGCTGGCCTTGAACTCAAAGAGATCTGCCTGCCTCTGCCTCCCAAATGCTAGGATCAAAGGCATGCGCCACCACACCTGGCCAACTTTTGTCTTTTAATACACTTTTTTTTTTATCTTTCCGAGACAGGGTCTCCCTGTAGCCCCAGCTGTCCTGGAACTCACTCTGTAGACCAGGCTGGCCTTGAACTCACAAAGATCCACCTGCCTCTGCCTCCCGAGTGGTAGGATTAAAGGCGTGCGCCACCACGGCCAGCATTAATACACTTTTCTTCAAACCTTCAGGAATTCTGAATGGAACAAATGGATACGTTTCCATCTTGGCTTATACAACAGCAATGTGATAGTCTACCTGTTCTTCACTCCAGAGACTGTTTCAGGAGAGAATGAGTCCATGTGGCTGGCTCATTGAGATGTGAGATGAAAATTCTGGAGTAATGTCCTACTTTCTTTTTCTGTTGCTGCGATAAATACCGTGAGCAAAAGCAACTCAGGAAAGGAAAGGGTTAATTTTACAGATGACAGTCCACGTGGAGGGAAGCAAAGGCAGGAGCTTGAAGCAGAGACACAGAGGAAGTTTGCTCACTGGATTCCTTCCCCTGGTTGTTCAACTATCTTTCTTTTTAAATTTATTTATTTATTTATTTTTATCTAATGTGTATGAGTATAGTCATGTATATAAGTACACCCATGTCCTGCAAAGCCCACAGAAACTAGAGGAGAGCAACTGGATCCTCTGAAACTGGAGTTACAGACAGTTGTTAGCCACTATGTGGGTGCTGGGAACCGAACTTGGGTTCTAAGAGAAGCCAGGGCTCTTAACCACTGAACCATCTCTCCAGCTCTCAACTGCCTTTCTTACACAGCCCAGGTCCACTTGCCCAGAGGTGGCTGGGCCCTCCTACAACAATGAGTAATCAAGAAAATGCCCCCACAGACCTGCCCACAGGCCAACCTGATACAGGAACGTCCTCAGTTGGTGTTCCCTCTTCCCAGGTACTTGTAGTTTGGGTCAAATTGACTAAAATTAACCAGCACGAAGGATATAATGAATTTGAGGAAGAACATAGCAAAGTTAGGCTAGTCATTGGACACTGCGGAGTTTCATGTACAAGCCCCTCCCTTCCACATATTTATAAAGAATGGAATATCGAATATATTCCATTTTATGACACGACTCATGATTAGTTTTTTAGTATTATATTCACATTCTCCTCCTGGCCTCTTCGCCAGGGTTATATTACTCTTCCTGACCTTGAATTTGAAGAGTGGTTCACAGAGGAGGGGATATAGCCTTCTACTGGCACTCCCCCAGATGCTGACTGTGAATGAGAAGGGGTACTGGGTGTGGATTTGAAGTGTAATTTGCCCATCATGTAGATTCCACTCCTACTTTTTGCCTGTAAAATATATTCATTGATTCATTCGATTAACAATTACCACTTGTTTACTCGGGATGCAGTGAGGGTTAAGCAGCCTTCTTTCCTCTGCTATAGAGCACAGGTTGTTACTGCAGAGATAGATAGATAATTGAGGAATAAAATTTTTATGATTTATTTTCTTTTCCATTATGTGTATGTCTAGGAGTAACGTGTCTCATGTCCTGTGAGGCCAGGTGCCCATGGGGTCCAGAGAGGATGTTGGACCTCCTGGAGCTGAAGTAACCCAACATGGGTGTTAAAAACCAAACTCGATTCCTCTGCAAAGGTAGCACACACTTAACTTCTGAGGTATCTCTCCATCTTTATTTTTGATACACAAAAGAAAATGTAAGAAAAGAGAAGAAAAAATACACATGAGGATAATTGTTCTGAGGGAAATTAATAAGATTCTAAAGGAATACATGGTAGACAAGGGAATTCCTTTCAGCAAAATGACCAAGAAATGCCTTTCTACTTCCTGCAAGTGTTTGTAGTAACATTGTTCCTAACAGCTAGAAACTGAGAGCATCCAAATGGATAAATAAAATATGGTTTATCCATAAAATGAAATGCTAATGAGCAATTAATAAAAGAAGTATTGATACATGCTATAATGATGATGGACTTGAAAAACATTAGTTGTGTAACTTCATTTACAGGAAATACCAAGAAAAGGCAGACTTGTAGAAAATTAGCCTAAGTGAGAGTTTCCCTGGGTCTGGGGTAGAATCAATAAAGACTGAAAGGGAAGAGATAAAAATGCTCTAAACTTAGATTATGATGAAGATTGAACAATTATAATCATTCTGAGAACCATTTGTATTAGTCACTTTTCTGTTGCTGTGATAAATCCACCATGACCAAGGGAACTTACAAAAGGAAGAGTTTATTTGAGCTTACGATTGACAGTTCCATGACAGGGAATCAGAGTCCATTGTGGCAGGAAGCATGGTGGCCGGGGATGGAGCAGCAAGCCGAGGGTCACATCTCACAATGAGCACAGGAAGCAGAGAGAGAGAGACTGGAGACCGCAAGGCTTGTTAAACTCACTAAGCCTGCCCCCAATGACGTACTTCCTCCAGCTCGGCCACACCTTCTAACACCTCCAAGAACAGTGCCACCAACTGGAGACAAAATGTCTGAATACTTAAAGCCTATGAGGGGACACTCTCATTCAAACCACCACACCATTGAACTATGCTTCTTGAATAAATCAAGTTTATGTCTGTAAAGTGTATCGATAAAGCTGTTAGCAAAACACAATGAAGGGAGGAGGTCCTTGGAACTGATGTGTCTGCTGACCAGGGACCATGGAAGAGGGAGTGTGCTGGATAGCTTTAGTGTCAAGTTGACACACCTGGGTTGAGGAAGCCTCAATTGGGGAATTGGCTCCATTGGACTGGCCTGTGGGCACATCTGTGGAGTATTGTCTTGATTGTTGAGCAATGTGGGATCGTCCAGTCCACTATAGGTGTTGCCACCCTGGGCAGGTTGTTGTGTACTGTATAAGAGGGCAGGCTGGGCATGGGCCAGGGGAGCAAGCCAGTAAGCAGCACTCTTCCATGGCCTGTGCTTCAGCTCCTGCCTCCAGGTTCCTGCCCTGAGTTCCTGCCTTGGGCTCCCTGAGTGATGAACCCAGGAGATGTGAGATGAATAAACCCTTTCCTCCCCAAGTTGGTGTCGGTCAGAGTGTTTTGTCACAGCAATTGAAGAGAAACCAGAACAGGGATCATTGGCTGGGAGTGAGGGGGAACATTCTAGGCAGAGGGAGTCTGTACAAAGACTCCCTGAGATGAGAAAGGGTTTGGTATGCAAAGTAAGCTAGAGGGAGGCAAAGACGGTCTGTGCAAATGGAGAAGTGACAAGAACAGTTTGAGGAGGCAGGCCATGCAAGTCTGCAAGTCAGCCACACAAGTCAGCCATGCAAGTCAGCCACACAAGTCAGCCACGCAAGCCCTCATAAGTCTAGGATGGAGGGTGCCTCCTGTGATGCGAGGCCATCAAGAGGCTTCCACTGGGGTGATGACATGCACATTCTACTTTAATAAGAACAGTATCAGCCAACACTGTCCAGTAACTATTTTAAGGAAGAACTGATGCTAACTTCTTTTCCAAATAACCTTATAAGATACATACCATTGTTACAAGTAAGAAAAGCATTGCTTCCTCTCAATCCCACAAACTTCAGGATGTACAATCTATGCAGTCAAACAGGGCCTCCAAGCTCAGGGGAGGCCCACCCTGGGCCTACAACGACATTCCAAAATGGGTGTGTTCCCACCCCTGGAGTGGGGGTCCACCCCTTTAATCCCAGTACTGGGGAGGCAGAACTGGGTGGATCTCTGTGACACGGAGGCCAGCCTGATCTCCGTATCAAGTTCCAGGCCAGCTGTCTCAAAAAACACAAAAACAAACAACAAACAAACAAAAAACAACTCTGGTATTCCCATCTTGAAAAGTTGAATGATTTAACCAGAGGCGTCACATTTTGGTTCAATGCTGGACCACGCAGATTATGTGTCCAGTACAGGTCAAATGGTTTTCTAGACTGTTTACTACAGGTAGAATTTTTGGGGGTCTCTTTTGAGACAGGGTCTCCCTGTAGTGCCACCTGGTCGGAGCTTGCTATGTAGATCAGGCTGGCCTTGAACTCACAGAGATCCACCTGCCTCTGCCTCAAGAGTGCTGAGATTAAAGGCATGTGCCACTATGCCTGCTTACAGGTAGAATTTTTTAAAATTTTATTTATTTTTAATGTGTATGAATGTACTATTTGCATGTAGGTTTGTGCACCCGTGTCATGCAAAGCCGCGGAGGTCAGAAGAGGGTGTTGGATTCCCCTGGAACTGGAGTTAAAAATGGTTCTCAGCCGCCATGTGGGTGCTGGGGATTGAACCCAGGTCCTCTGCAAGAGCAGTTGGTGCTCTTAACCACTAGGCCATCTCTCCAGCCCACAGGTAGAATTTTTAACCTGAGAAAGACCATGTTGAGGCAGTCAAGGAAGATAAGTAAACTACTAAAATTAACACACAATGTCTTATGTGAATCCTTGTGGGGAGAAGACTCCCGGCTTGCAGTAGACACTCCAAGGAGGTTGGTAGTACAGAACGCTCAGGACCCCTTGACCTACCAGAGGCTGCTGGTGCTGCGGCCTGAGAATGGCTACAGAGGACAGCCAGATTCCTCTGCCACCCAGATTCCCCTTGTCTACATTTATTGACACAGTGCTGCTTTTGAAAAATTCTTTCCAGAAAACAGGAAAAACATAATAATAAGGATGGATGAAAATAAGTAGAAAAGAATTTCTAAGAAAAAAGATTATTGTTGGTTGGAATTGTTTTCTCTCAAGGACACTTGGATTTGTATTTTTTTTCTGTCCAAATAAATTTTAAAATACCACCATTCTTCTGAATTAATATTAATAAATTTGGTCAAATATATTGCCTATTTTCCACCGATAAGCATGAATTCAACTTCTCTTTGTTTCAAACACTGACTTGGGTTATATGAGTACTTTCAATAACCATTATTATATAAGACAATATTCTGAATGTAATAACTATAAAAAATTCATGTTACTTGCTAGTTTAGAATGTTATAATTATATATAATTATATAAAATATAATTATATTATACAATTTCATTATAATAATTTATATTGGAAGAACACTAAAATTTAAAAGCAAGTTTTATATTCTACTTAAAATAACCCTAATTTTAGTTTCTAAGCTAGTAAAGGCAAGCAGTAACAATTTGGGGCTCTGGTACAAAATTCTCCAGTTGTTTGTGTTCAAAACACGATGACAGGGGCTAGGGAGATGGCACAGTAGGTAAAGCGCTTGCCACAGAAGCATGAAGATCTTGAACTCAAATCACCAGAGCCCAAATAAAAGCTACATTTGGGGTGCTAGAAAGATGCTCAGGAGTTAAGAGCACTGGCTGTTCTGGCAGAAGACCCAGGTTTGAATCCCAGCATGCACATGGCGGCTACAATGATCTGTAACTCTAGTTTCAGGGGACCTGACACCTTCTTACATCCAGGGGCACTGTACAACATGAATACACTTACACACATGCAGACAATATACTTGTACACATAAAATAACAATAAAAGAATAAATACATTTCTAAAAAGCTAGATTGGGTGCCACATGTCTGTGATCATGTTCCTGTGCTGAGCTGGAGGTGGAGATGGGAGGGTCCCCAAAAACCTGTGGGCCAGCTAGCCTGGCACCTAACGATGAACAAAAGACCCTGAGGAAAGTGGTGACTGACACCTAACACTGTCCTCTGACCTCTGAGGACCATGATGCACCCAGAACACAAGGATCATTCTTGTGTGCAAAGTAAGTCATATTTCTCATTTGTCATTTAATATCAATTTAATATGCCAGGCAGTTTCTGTCTCTTTGTCTTTTCGGGGAAAGGGGTGCAAAGCCAGCTGTGTGGTCTTTCTTAGAGTCTTCATAAGACAAAACCCTAGTAACCAAGATGCCAGGTAGAAAATCAGTTTCTGCTTTTTTCCATCATAATTCTTTGATGGGAAAATCTACCAACTTTTGTATAAAATAAAGGAGCAAGTCAAACTTATTCAGAGAAAAAAATTGTAGAGATCATTTATCCATTTTTTTAATATTCTTTTCCCATTTGAAGCAAAGATAAAACTTCACTGAGCTGGTGGGGCTGGAGAGATGGCCTAGCGGTTAAGAGTGCCAACTGCTCTTGCAGAGGACCCGGGTTCAATCCCCAGAACCCATTTGGCGACTGAGAATCATCTGTAACTCCAATCCAGGAGAACTCCGGTTCCAGGGGAATCCGACACCCTCTTCTGACCTCTGCAGCATTGCACGACACGGGTACACAGACCTGCATGCAGACAGTACATTCATACACATAAAAGAATAAATTAAAAAAAAAATTCACTCAGCTGGCAGATAATCTTGATGACAGAGCTCTGTAGATGGCTGCTTTGAAACTGGTCATAGTAGCATAGGCTTGTAACCCCTGTATTCTGAGGATTGAGATGGGAGAATCATGAGTTTGAGACCATCCTGGGCTACATAGGGAAAATGTCTCAAAACAAAACAAAAATAATCTGGACAAAACCTATTATGAATATCCATGTAAGAGTTATAGTAACCCAGCTCTCTAAGACAGCAAGCTTTTTCTGTCTAACAATGTGTGCTCCAGCTGGAGATGCAGCTCAGGTAGTAGAGCACATGTCTATCATGCACAGAGCCCTGGGTTCTGTCCCCAACACTACCGAAACTGGATATGGTGGCCCAGGTCTACACTCCCAACATTCAGGGGGTGGGAAGAATAAGATCTAGGTCATTGTTATATAGTTAGCTCAAGGCCAACCTGGACTATATGGGACCCTGTCTCAAAATATAGTAATAGTAATAAATAAAATCAGCTAGGCTATATAATGAGTCCCTGACTCAAAAAATAAATAAATAAATAAATAAATAAATAAATAAATAAATAAATAAAATGAAAAAGAACATTCTAGTGTCCTGCCACCCCAGTTTTCTATCCTAGCCCACATCTGTCTGTACTAATGTTCTGAGGACCTTTCAACCTTTGGTCAATCTCCTGGGTAGTTTCTCAGTAAGCGTCATGGAGGAAACATCACCCATCAGATATAACCATGAAAGTGCCTTCAGTCTCTGGGACAGAGAAAGAGTAAATAAATATGACTTTGGCTCTAATATTTGCATTACTGCTTGAAATGGATACAACTTCAGTAGACTTCAAGTTCAAGGTACTAACACGAGTACACATGTCATGGCCCTTGTTGGGTTTCTGTGCAACAGGAACACAAGTTCAGTCTCTGCTTTTGAACCTGGGAAGGATAATAAGAATCCATGTGCACTGAATTCTGCACACAAGTCTACTGACCTTGCCCAGTCCCCAGGGTTGGGTCCAGATAGCTGTGCTCACTGGCCATTTCTTTAGCATCAGCACTGGAGGACTGGTAAACAAAGGACACACCCCAAAGCCTGTCAGAACCTCCTTCGCTGCTACAACCCCATCTCCATGAGCACCATCCTCCATCACTTGCCAGGATCTTTGAATTTAGATGCCCATCAAGAAATAAAGACAGCTTGGCAGGAAACTGTTCGTTGGGAGAAATGATACTTTTCATCGACTTCCCCAGGCCTGCAACCTAATAAGCAGGTTTGGTCTGGTGACAAATGATGGCAGTTCTTCCGGAAAGAATTACAGCAATTGCTCCTCTCTCTGTTGCATCCCATTCTATATAGCCCCAGCTGGCCTGGACTCACTGTGTTGCCCAGGCTGGCCTCAAATTTGCAGCCATCCTCAACCTGCCAAATGCTGGAATTACAGGCATACCTGCTTGTGGAGTGGGTATAGGTCTGGCCACAGAAGCAAGAGGTACCATGAACAAACTCTTTTTCCTAATTCAGCTTGAACTTCATTTCACATTCCCTCTGTTCTCAGCTACTGGGGACTTATGGCCAGTTGTTCTCTGGCTCCTCCTTTTCAATAATGGTTAATAAATGGGAATGAGAGGACCCTAAGTTGGCTGTCCAGAAATTCTTTTAGGGAAGTCATCCATCCCAAGGATTGAGAAGTGACACTGGCATTTAGTGGTCACATCCAGAGATGTCAAATGTCCCATGACATTTAAGACTGTCTCACACATGAAAACCACCAGGCGTCTGGATTTCTGTGCAAATTTCAGGCATTCATATGGAAAGTCCTCTCTCCACCTCTCTCAGCCTAGTCCCCCAGTCTAATGCATCATAAGTACAGTTCCACGTTTCAGCGCACAGTGGAAATTTGCTATGAATTTTATAAGCTTAGAACCACCTGTCAAGGGAGAAAAGATTGGACTTTGTTCTAATCTGACTAAGATGTGTACAGTGTCTCAGAAAATCAACTGGGAAAGCCCACTGTGAGTGGCGTTCAGGTCCACATACGCAGAAGCCAGTCTGTATTTGTGGCAACTGGGCACATCATTCTATGTATGAGGAATGTAAAAGGACTGTTCACAGATTCTGCAGATGCCCTGCCTGCCCTCCCCCTACCACCACACACTCTTCTCTTCTGTTCTAGCCTTCACCTGTCTGCCTTGGACTAGAGGCATTTTCCTGGCTGAGGGATCACAGGACAAGACAACCTTCTAGGAGGTTGGAATACACCAGATGGAGCCCTTGATCAGTAATTGGCAGTAAGTTGACTAACAATAGCACCTGTCACTCTGATGGGAGAAACCCAAGGTGTGACCATCTCCAGCTGCCCAGTTGCCCACAATGGCAGCCGACATCTCAAACAAACCTGCCATCCTCTTATCTTGTAACACTATTGTCTTGGCAAGACATTCCAGGGCTCTCTCCCATGTCAATTGTTTAGCTTCTTTCTTTGGCCTTGGTACACTTCTGGGGAACCCAGCCTAACACAGGCCAGCGCCAAAGTCTTATTTTTATAATGGGAACATTGGGTGGGATAGAGTTTGAGCATAATGCTCTACACACCATCATGTTCTCAGGTTCTGCTCAATGCCAAGGACTGTGTTATAGGGGTATTGTTGTCCCTCTTCCTACAACCCTTTCAGGACAGAGGTTTCTTCTCAATCTGATCTTGAGGCATAGCCCATGTTCCAGCCTTGAAGAACCAGTGAAGACTCTAAACCATTCTTTGGCCTCGGGGGGGGGGGGGGGGGGGGGGGGGGCGGTGGTCATAGGTCAGGCCCACAGAAATAAAGTAGATGAATGAATCACTGACATTGTCTGAGTGCATGGACAGTCATGCGGATAGAAGCATCTTTTGTACCCTTCTTTTACTAGGAATGTGAGTGATGGAACACTCAGCCTTTCACTCCACATGTATTTATTGATCATCTGCTATATATCAGGCTCTGGGCACACAGTGGTGAACTAGACAGATGATATCATTTTCTTTATCAGAGGCTGTTAGAGACTGTTAGTTAGTCAGTGCTCTACTGCTGTCACAAAACACCAGAAATAAGCCACTTATAAGAAGAATAAATTTATTTTGACTAATGGTTCCAGAGGTTTCAGTCCATGATCATTGGCCCTGGGCTTGTAGAGAGGCAGAATGCTGGTGGGGGGTCTGTGGTAGAGCAAAGATGCTCACCTCATGATGAGCAGGAAGCAAAACCTAGAGAGGAAGGGGCCGGGGTCCTAATGTTCCCTTCAGGCACATGCCCCAATGACCTAACTTCTTCCCATTAGATCCCACCTCTGGAAGGGTCTACAATCTCCTTCTAACATGGGCTAGAGACCAGGCCTTCAACACATGGGCCTGTGGAGGCTACTTATCCAAACCATAGCAGAGACTAATGGTAATCTTAATGTAGCAGAAGATATGGAATACGTCCAAAGGTATTAATTAACACTACTGTATTGGTTACTTTTCTGTTGCTGTGATAAGATGCCATGACCAAAAACAACTCAAGGAAGAAAGTTTATTTTGACTTCCGGTTCCAGAGGGCTAGAGACCATCATGGCGAGGATGGTGTGACCTGGCCACGGGAGCAGGAAGCTGGCCGATCACATTTCATTCACATACAGGAAGCGGAGAGAGAAAATGGGAAATAGGATGAAACCATAAACTCTCAAAGCCCACCCCTCAGTGATGTATTTCCTCCATCAAGACTCACCTCCTAAAGGTTCCGTGTCTCTCCAAACAGCACCAACAGCCAGGGCCGAGTGTTTAAACATGGGAGCCTCTGGGGACGGTTTGCCTTCAAACTACAACTATATGGAAAAACAGAACAGAGAAGAAGGAGATTTACAGTGATGAGCACATTGATTTTTAAAAGGCAGGGCGGAGAAGAACTTTCTCAAGCTTGATAAAGGGAAATTGATAAAAACCTTAAGATCAAAGGTTTGATTCCCAAAAGAGTGATGCTAATGGTGGGAGGGTCCACCCATATGACAATGTCCCAAAGTGGTAGATTTTCTCACTTGCCTAATGTAGGGACGTGTCACTGCCCTGGAGAGCTGGTAGCAAGCAGAAAGCACCCCTCCATCTTCAGGATGTTCTAACTTCCATTCCTTAGTATTTTTCACAAGCAAAGCCTTTCATCCTTCCCCATGTCTCTCCTAACCCTATCATCCCCTCCCGAAAGGATGGAAAAGAGGAAAGGAAGGAAGCAGAGAAACCACAAAGCCCAAATTAGCATCACGGCCTCCCTTCCACAGCCAGTGGAACATGGGGGTGATTCCTCTAGAATGTCAGGAGTTCAAAGAGAAGGCTATTGTTATTGTTTTCATTGTTTTTCTTCTAAAGCTTCAGAATAGCATGTTGCTGGAGATCCCAGAGGGAAAGCCCCAAATAGGAAAGCCATGTTGGCTCCCGGAGCTTAGGGTCTTGGCACAGGGCACTGAGTTGGCAGAGCCGGGCCTACATTGACAGGAGGCGCTGCCAACTCCAACAGAATTTCCAGTGGGAGCTTTACGACCCTCTTTCATCCAACCCACTATTTGGGCAGAGGCCTGATTACTTCTAATGACTCTCATTCTGTAGCCATGGCCAACTCCTCTGTCAACCTGCCGGGGCCTGGAACAGCTCAGATTTTAGGAAAGAGATGCCTCTTAAAAAGTATGGAGACACTAATGGCAGCCCTCCAACACGCAGCCCATGTGCCAGGAAGCGGAACAGCCAAGCGCAACAATGCGGATGTGCAAAACCGTCCTTGAAACAGGAGATAGTTGGTCCATCACTAAAGATACCCAATTTTTCACTAATTAAGAAATTTTTTGTCCTTGATGTTTATGCATTTCTCTGGCTTGCGGGAAAGTGAGTGCCTGAAAATAATGGGGCTTTTGTATGAAGGATCAAGGTTGGCCAACCGCTACTGGTCCATTTCTGGTTCTATAACATTCTCCTAAGTGGCCAGTTGGCTTTTAACCTAGGCTCTTGGTGGGATTCATATGTCTGTAACAGGGGCGTTCTTCATGGGAGCTCTCCAGCTGGCTCATTCAGTATTCACCCCTTCAATGCATATGTCAAGGTTTCTAAACTGCCACTTCCCTAGGATTCCACTCTACAACCATTTGTGGGCTCATTCTGTCTAGGATTTTGCAAGTAAGAATTTCTGCTTAAGCATAAGTCAAGTGGACACCAGGTGTGGTGGTTAGGGCTAATTGTCAATGTGATATAACCTGGAATCACCTGGGAAGAGAGTCTTGGGGAAAGATTGTCCCTGTTGGTTTGGCTATGGACATGGCTTTGAAGGTTTATCTTGATCGTTCATTCATACAGGAAAACCCAGCCCACTGCACCTTCGCTCCCTAGGCAGGGAGTCCTGAGCTGTTCAACAGTGGGGAAGCTGAGCTTTCACGTCCCCCGTCACCCCCCCCCCACTGTTGACTGTGGATATGGTATGATCAGCTGTTAAGGTCCTGCCTTAACTTCCCCGACAGTGATGGGCTATCACCTGAAATTATAAGCTGAAATAAGCCTCTTTCTCCCCTAAATTGCTTTGTGTTGGAGTATTTTATCACAGCCACAGAAGTGAAACCTGAACACACACCAAGCTGCACCACAGGACATGAATGGAGCCACTGCTCAGAGATGAGGTGCAGATAGACGCTGGGCTGTGAGCGCCACGACCACTGTTCACTGCTGTGAAGGCTGAGTCACCTGCTGGTGACGCTGCGGCCAACATGTCACTTCAGACTTTCAGCCCCTGCTCCCCTCCCCAGCTGGTGTTCTTTCTCAACTCCTTCTATGCCTGGGCCACTCTTTTCACCAACAAGTCTTTCCCAGCTCCCAGGTCTCAGAGGCCTCCTGGGAAGCCACCCCCTCACCATTTCCTCAAACCCCTTTTCAGTTTGATGACCCAGGACCCTATGTTCTCCAGGGAACAGAGCTTTCTTTTTCCCCACTTGATTCCTTCACAATAGCAGATCCTGCGGTTCCTTCAGGCCTAAGGCCAGGATCAGCCTAAGTGTAGTCCCCTCCCTCCAAGGCAGTGGGGTCTTAGTATTCAAACCTTCTTGATACAGAAAGAAGGGGAGCTGTTAGTGTCTGGGTTGAAACAGTCTCATGCCTGTATTCTGCCTCACCTGACCTGAATAGAAGAAGAGTTGTTCTAGCAGAGCTATTTGGGGTAGGCCACCAGTGATGCAGGTCTACTGTCCACTGTGAAGGAAAGCTTCTCAGATTCCCTCATTAACACTGAGAGTCAAGCTATCCGGTCCAGACATCCATATTTCGAGGATGCTTCTGTTTGCAATCTACGTGTCTGTCCACCATTATGAAAACTGGACAGTGAGGACCATTAGTGGAGTTGTTTGGTTGGTTTTTAGTTTTGTTTTGTGGGGTTTTTTTTTCTTTTTTGAAACAGAGTCTCTCTATGTCACACTCCTGAGCTCAAGCCATCCTCCTGCCTCAGCCTCTCAAGTAGCTGGGGCCACAGGCACGCAACACCATCCTCGCCTTAAGCATGTTACTACTGATTATAATGCTATTGTAGCATTTCTAGGGCTATAACCCAGAGCCTTGCACACGTTAGCCAAGGTCTCTACCACTGAGCTACACCCTCAGTACTTGTTCATCTTTTTAAGGAAATGAAGATGCACAATATAATGTCTTTTGTGTATGCAAACACACACGGCAATAATCATTTCAGTGTTAAATTCTACTTGACTGGAATCTACTTCTTACCTTTGTGGATAATGGGTCAAACTCTGCCAAGCCATCTTGTTCTCCCAGCATAGACTGCAGTAGGTGACCCCCTAAGGCTGTTGGAGAGGTTAAGCAAGAGAGCCAATGCCAAGGGTGTAGCAAGTCAGACATGGCTACTATCGCCATTGGACATGGTCACTTCACCTTTCCTTCCTTTGGCCAATAGCTTTTGTTATTGTACGTTCTTGAGAACAACAGAACCACGTGTGATTTCAAGTACAGCGGTGACAGATGCCGAGGCTCAGCTCGTGCTCGACGCTGGGCAGTTTACATAGGTTATTTTATTCACTCACAGAACTGGTTTCATGAGATGCCATAAGAATCAGCTTTGCAGAGAGAAGACCTGGACCACAGGACACACTTCAGGAGTAGGCATCTTCAGATGTGGACAACCACTATCCAAACTTGGCTTGGACTCCCTAGCTGATATTCTTAACCAGTGTTTTGTTGAATGCCAAGTGATTCAGAATTTTGCCAATTCTGCAGGAACTTTCTTCTTCTTCATCTGGATTGGGTTGTTTTTCACATGCTCTTGGCGTTGACAGGCCAGGATGCTGGGCAACGATGATAATACGGTTACACAGCAGGGGTCTGAAAGATGGCTCAGTGGGCAAAGCACTAGCCTTGTGGGTGTGATGACCTAAGCTCACATTGTGAGATTTGACGCATAAAAAGCCAGATGCGGTAGCACAAACATCTGTAATCCTAGCACTCTCTGATGGGAAGATGGAAGGCAGAAACAGGAGGCTCTCTAAAAGCATGTTAGCCAGAGAGCTTGCCATACACCACCGTGAGGACTCTGTCTCAGTGCTACAAGGTGAGGACGCATGAAGCTTGTCCTCTGACCTCCACATACATGCCACACACGTGCCATCGCACATGCACACCCATACTCACAAATGTGAAAATGTGACCAAGCACACACACACACACACACACACACCTCACACATATAGTCATAAACATGGTCAAACACATGTACACACACACATACATAAACATGATCAAGCATACACACACACAAATACACAAAATTATACAACAGTTTTTCTTCTATTTTCCTTCCTCCCTTTTCTTCTCCTTTTTATAATCTTGTGCTAGAAATGGAAAGCCAGACCAGCTTCTATCAGATATCTAAAGTAATGAAACATGGGTGCGGTACAGTAATTTCTGCTCACTCGCTCGTATATAATGCAACACTAACTTGAAAAGTTGGACTCGTGGAGTGGTTTTCCTCTTGCCTTAGGACAAAGGGTCACTTTGAAGTTTGTAGAAAGCCCCAAAGGAAGGCTGCTCAGTGGTTACTTCATTTTATTTTCAGGGGTGTGTGTGCGCACGCACCTGAAGAGGCTAAGAGCTGGAAGTACAGGTGGTTGTAAGCCATCCAGTGTGGGTACAGGACACTGGACACATGTCCTTCGTAAGAGCAGCAATCGCTCTTAGCCACTTAGCCATCTCTCCAGCCCCAACCAGCAGTCACTTCCTTCCTGTCTAACTGGAAGTAGAGGTTGAGTCCCCAGAGGTCACAAGACCTACACATGCATCGACCACCTGCAGCCACACCAAGCTATTCTACCATCAAGAGTTTAGATTCCATGGCCATTTTTATCCCTGTGATGCTATCCAGGAAACACATCTAGATAATGTTTTCATCTCTCATCTTAAAACAGAGCAATAAGGATACTGGTAGACATTTTCAGCAAGTAAAATTTACTCAAGATACTTGACTTAATTCCATTCAATTTCATGAAATTTGTGGCATCTGTTCCACAGGCCAGATACGACTCTGGGCAGTGAAGAAGTTATTACTCTACTGGGGCGAGACAGACAATAAACAAATAACTGTGGACTGTGTCTGACAATGATTAGGGAAGGACTGGCCACAGCAGGGAAAGCCTTCCCTAACATCAAGGGAACTGAGGAAGCAAGGCTTGAAAATGCAGGGAGAGGGGAGGATTCAGGGAAAGGGAACAGTAAATCAACAGTCCCTGAGGCTGCCAATGACCTTGTGTAATGTAAGAATGGCCTGAAGGACAGTGTGGAGGACAGAGTGGGGGGCAGGTAGCTGGAAGGAGACAGGGCTTGTGAGGACATCACCCTGGAGCCAACTGAGTTTTGATTAGTACTCTGAGCGTGTGTGTTCGTACTACATTGGTGACAGAAAGTTTTTAGTGGAAAGATGGTCACACGATGTTCTTAAAAATATATCCTTCCTTGGCAAAATAAAACATTGGAAAGTCTTTGTCAATTCCTTGAAACTTTTTTTAACCTGATCTGTGCAGCCTAGAAGTCTGGGGCCATCTGCGGTAGGAGACATCTTGTGGCATTCTGGAGGTGGAAGACACAAGGTGTGGAAGGAAGTGAGGGGGGGTTCCAAAAGCTCACGTCCCCGAAGACACCCTGTGTGACATGCGGCACGGAGTTTCTATTCCAGAGTCCTAGTTTTCTAGTGTCTAAAGGGAGGAGAGATGCCTGAAAGACACCCACGCTGATGAAAACGCAGGCAGAAGACACGAGGGGCAAGGAAGGTCACCAGCTGGCCCAGCCTAAGAGGAGAGGACCAGAGCGGCTCCGGGTTCTTGTGAGGAAGAAGGTCTCCACAAGGAGCACCAGGACTCGGTCACCCCTCGGGCTTTCCTAGAAAAAAAAACAAACAGAAATCATGGGATGAGAAGATAATCTCTCTGCTACTCAACACTAGCAACTATCTGAATTCAAAACAAAGTTTAAGAATGAAGAAACTCAGGGGCTGGAGAGATGGCCTAGTGGTTAAGAGCACCGACTGCTCTTGCAGAGGACCTGGGTTTGATCCCCAGCACCCACATCTTTAACTCCAGTTCCAGGGGAATCTGACACCCTCTTCTGACCTCTGCAGCATTGCACGACATGGGTGCACAAACCTACATGCAGACAGTACATTCATACGCATACAAGAATAAATAAAAAAAAATTTTTTTAATGAAGAAACTCAGTCTGGTGTGGTGGTGCCCACGTATCATCCCAGAACTTGAGTGGTGGAGGCAGGAAGATTGGGAGTTCAGTGTCATCCTCAACTGTGGAGTGAGTTTGAGGTGGCCAGCCTGGGCTACTTGAGACAGTGAAGAAAGAGAAAAAGAGAAGAGGGGAGGAAGGAAGAAGGGAGGAAAGGAGGAAGGGAGGAAGGAAGGAGAAAGGAGGAAGAAGGGAAGAAGGGAGGAAGGAAGGAGAAAGGAGGAAGAAGGGAAGAAGGGAGGGAGGGAGGAAGGAAGGAAGGAAGGAAGGAAGGAGAAAGGAGGAAGGGAAGAAGGGAAGAAGGGAGTGGAGGAGGGAGGAAGAAAGGAAGGAAGGAAGGAAGGAGAAAGGAGGAAGGGAAGAAGGGAAGAAGGGAGGAAGGGAGGAAGGGAGGAAGGGAGGAAGGGAGGGAAGGAGGAAGGAAAGGAGGGAAGCAGGGAGGGAGGGAAGGCAACAACAAGCCCAGCCTCAACTTCTAAACTCCACACCAATTGACAACTGGATATAGCTTTGATGCCCCATTAATGGTCAGTATTTGGGGAAGAAAGATTTTTTTTTCCCCTTGGGTATTTATAAACCATGGCCGATCTGCCTGAATATCCCCCTCCCGAAGTCATGACATGAACCTTCAGGGAAGTAGACGACCCACCTCAGAGCTTCCTTTGTCCCAGTGAATAAAGGACTTTAAGCGGTGCCTCCTGTCTTTCTCAGCCGCACTCCTCCCTGGCCTTTCCACCGACCACTCTCTGAGTTTCCTTTCCTCAGAGTCACATTTGTGATTTTTTTTTTTTTACTGCTTTGCACAACAAAATGCAGCAAAGCCTAGGATACGACATCTCATTCTTTGGAGAAAATGGAAAGTTCACTAGAAAAGAAAATGACATCCGGTGAGTGAGGCCATTCTGAGCAGCAGTGTTCAAGAGTGAGATTAGATAATGATGCAATTAGAGCCGGTTTCTGTGGTCTTCTGTAATTCTGAATATTCACTGGCTTCCTTGACTGATTTGGTATTTACTCTTGTATCAATTTAAAATCACCCTGTATGCTGTGTCCAAGAGAGATGATAAATTATGAAGAAAATATGTTCAGCGGAATTTTAAAAGGGGCTATCCAATTTTGACCTGAGATGGTATTACAAAGCCACCCAATCATTCTGGGCTTATTTTTATTCTATCATTTGTGTTCTGAATATTTTAAATATTTAAATTGCCTTACTTCTTATTTCACTAATGAGAGTTCATTTGTATCTAGGACATAATAACTGGCTACAAATGGTTTTCTTCTGGTTGTGTTTTCAATCCAATGGCCATGGGAAAATCTGTGAAGGGGCCAATGGTGTGGAGAGAGAGAGAGAGAGAGAGAGAGAGAGAGAGAGAGAGAGAGAGAACTTAATAATGGGATTCAGGATAGACTGAAGTTTAAGACAAGAAGGCTTGTGGATTGATGACTTGTTTGTGGAGTGGTAGAAAAAGCAAGTAGTTAAAAATACTAGGATTCTCGCCAGGCGTGGTGGCGCACGCCTTTAATCCTAGCACTCAGGAGGCAGAGGCAGGCGGATCTTTGTGAGTTCAAGGCCAGCCTGGTCTACAGAGCAAGTTCCAGGACAGCTGGGGCTACAGGGAGACTGTGTCTCGAAAATACCAAAAAGAAAAAAAAATACTAGGATTCTTAGTGAAATTTCCAAAATATCACAGCTACAGATCTGTACTTAGGAGTTCCTAGAGGGCCTGTGTGGAGACTGGGTGTGGCACATAGATCACTTCCTAGGCCATGGGTCACTACAACTTTCAATTAGCTGCTGTTAAAAGGAGACTAGCGGTTAAGAGCGCCGACCGCTCTTGCAGAGGACCCGGGTTCGATCCCCAGCACCCACATGGCGGCCGAGAGCCGTCTGAAACTCCAATTCCAGGAGAACTCCAGTTCCAGGGGAGTCCGACGCCCTCTTCTGACCTCCGCGGCATTGCACGTCACGGGTGCACAGACTTGCATGCACACAATACATTCATACACGTACGGAAATAAAAAAAAATAAAAATAAATAAAAAAAATAAAAAGGAGACTAGCCTGACTTCGGTTTTATCCCTGCTCTTCAGAGCATGACGTATATACCACATGCTCAGAACAGAATAGAATACGGAATAGCTTTATGCTAAAAACAAAGCTGTGTTCTTCTTCTGAGCTGAAACTGGTGACATTTTGCACATAACCACAGAATTCAGGAGGCTGAGACAGGAGAGAGACATGTTCAAGGCCAGCCTGAGCTACATATGAGCACTAAACTAGCCCTAACGAAGAGTGAAACTGTCTCAATAAGAAAAACCAAAGGGGGCTGGAGAGATGGCTCAGTGGTTAAGAGCTAAGAGCACCGATTGCTCTTGCAGAGGGCCCAGTTTGATTCCCAGCACCCACATGGTGGCTAAGAACCATCTTTAACTCCAGTTCCAGGGGAATCTGACGCCCTCTTCTGACCTCTGCAGCATTGCACGACACAGGTGCACGAACCTACATGCAGACAGTATACTCATACACATAAAAATAATAGATAAATAAATAAATATTTTAAAAAAAACTTGTTTTAAAAAAAAGAAAATCCAAAGGAAGGAAGAGAGGGAGGGAGGGAGAGAGGGAGGGAGGAAGGGAGGAAGGGAGGGGGAAGGGGAGGGGGGGAGAGGAGGGGAGGGAAAGAAAGAAAGAAAGAAAGAAAGAAAGAAAGAAAGAAAGAAAGAAAGAAAGAAAGAAGGAAGGAAAGAAAAAGAAAAGAAATTAAGGATCTAGGGAGATGGCCCAGTTAGTAAAGTTCTTGCTACACAACATGTGGACCTTAGTTCTCTCCATAACATCTGTGTAAATAGCTGCGCAGCGTGACTCATACTTGTAAACCCAGCACTGGTAGGGCAGAGACAGGTGGGTTCCGGGGTCTCACTGATGACCCTGCCTAGCCTAACTGGCAAGCCCCAGCTCCCAGTGAGACTCTCAATCTCAAAAAACAAGGTGGTGGCTTTTCTAAAAATATTTCTGCCTCCTCTTCTAAAATGATCCCAGAGTCTTGGGAGGCAGAAGTTTGAAACATCTATCCCATTCAGGACAAGTAGCTGTTGCCTCTTGTTCTCTGCATGCGGCTAATTGTGGAGGGAGAGGATGACCACACGGAAACGAGTCTTCCACACAGCCGCTCAGTTACTCACATGAACTCATAACAATCGTGCCAGCACATACAAGTCCTGTGCAAGCTCAAACCAGACACAATCCCAGCACAGACGTGGAGAAGTGGGGAAGAAATCCCAACTGAAGGAACTTCTGGCAATGGATGGCTGCTGGGAGGGGAAGAGACAGTGCTTACAGGGATGGGACTCTGCGGGAGGGGAGGCCCAGCAGATGGACCCACACTGGAGGACATTGGAGGATACAAATCAAACTCTATAGGACATATTATAAGAGTATACATTAGGGCTGGAGAGATGGCTCAGCAGTTGAGAGCACTGGCTGCTCCTGCAGAGGACCCAGGTTTGATTCCCAGCACAGACATGATGGCTAACTACTGACCATAACTCCAGTTCCAGGGAACCTGATGCCATCTTCTGACCTCTGAGGTCCTTGCACAAGGGTACATTTACACAAATGCAGGCAATGCACTCAGACACATAAAATAAAAATAAAATATTTTTAAATAATGTACATTAAATTGAGTGGGGATCAGTGGAGGAAGGTGCAGAGAGGGAAGGGGATCTAAATGCCATCAAACGGTATCATGGAAATCACAAAAATTCAGTTTAAAAAAAGGCAGGCAGCGCTTGAAAAACAGGCCTGAGTTTGGCCTCTGACCTTCATGTACACACATGCATGTACGCACACCTGCAGACACACATACACATACACACACACATGCACTCAGACACATAAACACAGACACATGAGAAAAGTAAATAGTCAATAAAAAATAAAGAGGTAGCCAGGTGTGGTGGCACATGCCTTTAATACCAGCACTTGGGAGGCAGAAGCAGGTAGATCTCTATGAGATAAAAGCCAGCCTGGGGGCTGGAGAGATAGCCTAGCAGTTAAGAGCACCGACTGCTCTTGCAGAGGACCGGGGTTCGATCCCCAGCACCCACATGGCGGCTGAGAACCATCTGTAACTCCAATTCCAGGAGAACTCCAGTTCCAGGGGAATCCAACACCCTCTTCTGACCTCCGTGGCATTGCACGACAGGGGTGCACAAACCTACATGCAGACAGTACATTCATACACATAAAAAAAAAAAAAAAATAAGCCAGCCTGGTCTATGTGGTGAGTTGCAGGCCAGTGGGGCTATAATAAAGGAGACTATCTCAAAAAAAGTTTTGTTTATTTTTGAAATTTTAAAAATAAAAGAGGTTAGGGGCTGAAGAGATGGCCTAGCGGTTAAGAGCACTGACTGCTCTTGCAGAGGACCTGGGTTCGATCCCCAGCACCCACATGGCGGCTAAGAACTGTCTTTAACTCCAGTTTCAGGGGAATCTGAGACCCTCTTCTGACCTCTGCAGCATTGCACGACACAGGTGCACAAACCTACATGCAGACGGTACATTCATACACATGAAAAATAAAATTAAAAAAAATAAAATAAAAGAGGTTATTTAAAAATAAAATAACCTTATCCTATGAAATTATGGTTTGGGTGGGCATAATATATTCTATTGAGAGCTACGTACTCCCATATGTACACACTCACATATACACATGCCAACCCCAAATCCATCCATGATTGTCATTTTTTTATGGCCTCAGGGTGAGCTAACTTAAAGAAAAGCAAACCAAATTCTAAAAGTGCTAAGAAAACAGTGATAAAATAGATCCTAGAATGTGACACCAGAGGAGAGTGCAGGAGCTTCCAAGGCTTATCCATCTACCTATGAAGATGACAGGGGAACGAAACTCAAATTCATTTCGTGGGAAACCCTTGCAGCCACGGTCTACCTTCTTCTACAAATCAAGCGACAAACTAGCCTAAGCAAGGAGATGAGCTGACAGAGTCTGAGGGGGATTTGAGTGCTCCCAGGCCCCAAATGAAATAATGACTTACTAAAGGAAAGCTGAGTGAGGAAAAACACTGATAATTGTCCAATAAATCTTCCCATAGCCTCCCATTTGTCATCCCAGCCCTCCTGCGTCTCTTTTTATCCAGGAAGAGAAGTGAGATGCAGACATGGCAGACAGTGGCTGAAGCCATGCTGGGGAGCAATGAGGCTGCTGGCTTTCCCAGCTGGGGACCTCTGGGTTTTCAGTTCCGCCATGACATCAACATCATCCAGTGGTATATAACGCCATTAGAATTGCCATTTCCCCTTTCTAAAGCTATTGGGGAACTCTCTTGGGTGCTCCCAAATCCTGTTTTCTGCCCTGGCCTTGGGACTTGGATCAAGCCAAGTCATGCTGTTATCAAAAGGACTTGAAACAGAGCTAGAGATGAGGCTCGGTTGGTAGAGTGCGTCCATCGCTAGCAGGCATGAAGCCCTGGGCTCCCATCCAGAACCACATATACCAAGCATGGTAGCACAAGCCTGTAATCCCAGCACTAGAGAGGTAGAGGCAGGAGGGTCAGGAGTTCAGGGTCATCCATGGCTATATAGTGACTTCAAGGCTAGCCTGGGCTATAGAAGACCCTGTCTCCAAAAAATAAAAAAGGACTGAACTTTGCTAAACTTTAGGCCTTTTCCTTCCATCTCACGTGCTTGCTGATGTCTGCATTTGTCTATCTTTAATGAATTTCTTATTAGTGTACAGAACAGTGTGTTTTGGTACAATATTTCATGCATATATATCATTGTATTTTATCTGTATTTCATTTATTAAGTCTCTTTGTGTCAAACACATTATCTCAAAAGCAAAAGTAGACACGAGCAAACTGTACACACCTGTCACCCCAGCACTCACGAGGCTGGGGCAGGAGGATGGTCTTGAGTTCAAAGCTAGCCTGGGCTACATAACAAGAGCTTGCCTTGGGGATGGAGAGATGACTCAGACGTTAACAGTATATACTGCTCCTCTAGAGGACTTGAGTTCAAATTCCAGCACTCATTGTAGGGCAAGTAACAACCACCTGTAACTCCCCCTTCAGTGGATCCAATACCTTCTACTGGCTTTTGTGGGCACCTGCACATGCACACTGGCATGCACAAATGTATATGTACATAATTATAATTAAAAATAAAAAATAGGGGGCCGGAGAGATGGCCTAGCAGTTAAGAGAGCCAACTGCTCTTTCAGAGGACCAGGGTACGATCCCCAGCACCCACATGGCGGCTGAGAACCATCTTTCACTCCAGTTCCAGGGGAATCCGACGCCCTCTTCTGACCTCTGCAGCATTGCACAACACGGGTGCACAGACCTACATGCAGACAGTACATTCATACACATAAAAAATAAATTAATTTATTAAAATAAATAAAATAGGGGCTGGAGAGATGGCCTAGCAGTTAAGAGCGCCGACCACTCTTACAGAGGACCCGGGTTCGATCCCCAGCATCCACATGGCGGCCGAAAACCATCTGAAACTCCAATTCCAGGAGAACTCCAGTTCCAGGGGAATCTGAGACCCTCTTCTGACCTCCACGGTGACACAGGTGCACAAACCTGCATGCAGACAGTACATTCATACACATACAGAAATAAATAAAATTAAATTTAAAAATTTTTTTTAAATAAAATAAATAAAAAATAAGGTTGGAGAGACAGCTCAGGGTTGAGGGCACTTACTGCTCTTGCAGAGGACGAGGGTTCAGTTCCCAGCACCCACATGGTAACTAACGAATGTCTGTAACTGCAGTTTGAGGGGATCTGACCATACTTCTCATCTCCACAGGTATTGAATTCATGTGGTGTACTTACATACATGCAAGCAAAACACTCATATATATAAAATAAAACAAATAAAACATAAATTTGAAAGGAGACCTTGCTTCAAAATTTTAAAACAAACAATATGGGACTAGAGAGGTGGCTCAAAGGTTAAGACCACTTGCTGTTCTTCCAGAGGACCCGGCTTTGATTCCCAGCACCCACATGAAGGCTCTGTCACCCCCTTCTGGCCTCGGCAGATACTACACACATTACCAATATACATACAGGCAATCAACATACTTATACAAATAAAAACAAGCAAATCACTTAATAATCATAGTAACAGGAGCGACGGCTCAGCAGCTAAGAGCACTGGCTGCTCTTGCAGAGGACCTGGGTTCAGTTTCCAGTGCCCACATGGTGGCTAACAACCACCCATAGCTCCAGTTCCAGGGAATCTAAGGCCATCTTCTGACCTTCATAGGTATTGCACACGTGGGTGCACTTGTACACATGGGTGCACTTACGTACATATAAGCAATACACTCATGCACATAAAATAAAATAATAAATAATGTTTAGTCTTTTTAAGAAAGGCTCTCTCTGTAGCTCTGGCTGTCTTGGAACTCACTCTGTAGACCAGGCTAGCCTTGAACTCTCAGAGATCTGCCTGCCTCTGACTCCCAAGTGCCGGGACTAAAGGCATGTGCACCACCAGGCCCGGCATAAAATATTTTTTAAAAAGCACAGTAGCCTCGAGTCCCTTGAGCAGTAGTCATTCCCTCCTTCCTGCTGCCTGCTAGGAGTTCCCTTACCCTTTAGCAAATCTCTTAAAACTCCCAAGCAAATTAGAGCTCTCTCAGGAGAGTGGAAGGCACAGGGCTGTTTCTGCTGCTTCCTGGTTCCTCCAGAATTGGTTATCGAATGTCATCTTTAAAGGGCTGGCCAATGGATATCTTAATTTCATGGTGCAGCCCTTCAACCCCTGGATTAGATGATGTCTTCAGTATGTCAGTATCCACTAAAGAACATGAGAAAGCAAATGTCCTAAAATAAGTGAAACTTCAGCTTTCACCTAGTGATTCTGTTTAAAAGATAAAAATAATAGAACTTTAAATTAATGAGAATAATAAGAGAGACTTGAAGGGACATGATTCAGGTGCCTGCCTATAACCCCAGCACAAAGGCAGGAGGATTCATTTTCAAAGCCAGCTAGCCTGGACTATAGAACAGCAAAGCACAGAGGTATGAGACAAGAACATGCCATCACATTCTCCCATACCCAGGCTGTAGATGGCTCAGCACCCTCAGGGAAGGGTGCTGGCCACCAAGCCTGACCACCAGCATTTGAATTGGATCCCCAAATCCTGCCACCATGGTGGAGAGAATTGACTACTAATAGTCGTCCTCTGACCTCCACAGGCATCCCCTCACCTCTCTTTCTCTCTCTCTCTCTCTCTCTCTCTCTCTCTCTCTCTCTCTCTCACACACACACACACACACACACACGCGCACGCGCGCGCACACACAATAATAATAATAATAATAATAATAATAATAATTAAATAATAAAGAAGCAAATAAATGTTAAAAAGTCAATCTCCCAGCCAGGCGTGGTGCTGCACGCCTTTAATCCCAGCACTCAGGAGGCAGAAGCAGGCAGATCTCTGTGAGTTCAAGGCCAGCCTGGTCTACAGAGCAAGCTCCAGGCCAGCTGGGACTAAAGGGAGACCCTGTCTCAAAAATACCAAAAAAAAAAAAAAAATCAATCTCCCACACTTTAAACTGGAAGACAAAAAATCTACAAACTGTCCCCTTAAATCTTGACAGATTTTCTTTCTGATCAAGTCTAGACTCTGAACATTCATAACAAAATCAAATCACTTACATATTTTTCTATCAAGATGGAAGTTCAACTAATGTGCTTGAAAACCACATCAGTGTTTTTCAAAATGGGAAGTATACGGTTCTGGTAGTAGATGAGAGAATGTAGGGTACTATGATCAAGAGACCCTTTTTATCTGAATTGTCATTTATTAATTATAGATCTTATTTCAACACAGCCTTTAAAAATATCACTACCACAGGGAGGCTGATATTTTACAGATGCTGTTTAGGCCAGGCTAATGAAGGTATTTACATTTTTTTAAGGTGAGCTGAGCTGGGCATGGTGGCACACGCCTTTAATTCCAGCACTGGAGAGGCAGAGGCACACAGATCTCTGTGAGTTCAAGGCCAGCCTGGTCTACATAGTGAGTTCCAGGACAGCTGGAGCTATAGGGAGACCCTGTCTCAAAAAGACAAAAAAAAAAGTGAGTTGAGGGGCCTGAAAAAGTGAGTTGAGGGGCTCAGGAGGAAGAGTGCTTGCTGCACAATCATCAGGACCAGAGTTCAATCCCCACCTACTACACCTAATATTCCAGGCATCTGTGCCGGCCTGTTACCACAGTTTCGAGGAAGGCAGAGGCAAGAGGACTGGTAGGGCTTGCTGGCTTTCAGCCTAACTGAAAATGCAAGCCCTGCTGGGTTCAGGGAGAGACCTTGCCTCAAAGAACAGGGAGATGATGATAGAGGAGGACACCCAACATTCTCTTCTGGCCTCTGTGCACATACACAGGTACACACAAAATAAATAAATAAATAAATAAATAAATAAATAAATAAATATTTTTATAAAGAGTTGATATAAATGACATTACTAAAGAAAGTAAAACTGAAAATGATTCAAGGAGTACTGGGAGCATGGCTCAGTGGCAGAGCCCTAGAAGCTACCAGTGAAGAGCTGGGGACTCAGCAATTAAGAGTACTTGCCTAGAATTCATGATTATGGGGCTAGAGACATGGCTTAGTATTAGAGTACCCAGAACCCACCATTAAATGGCTATCAGAAAAGCTCAGTGATAGACTACATGTCTAGCATGTGCAAAGTCCTCACTTCAATCTCTAGCATGGCAAGAAAAGACAAAAGAAGCTTACCTAAAAATGTCCTATGAAAACAGTAAGCAAGCTATATTCCCAGTTCCGTCCTGACTGTCCAATCACTTGGCTAGCCAGTCAGTGGGACAGAGGTCATGCGGGGGTTTTATTTATTCTTTACTTTGGATTTCCTCCTCTTCTCTAGCCTTGTGCTAAACAAAGGGGCAGGACAGAGTGAATGGTTAAATTAACTAAGGGTTTTGTCCAGATTATAGGGTTGATTGTGAGCATGGGAAGTAATTGGGCCTGAAGGCAGGACACAGTATTTCAGATGCTCCTTCTGCACAGTCTGAAGTTCACAGAGTGGAGGAGATGAGCTGGTTTAAAACCAGTCAATTAGAAGTGGACACTCTCTTAGGCTGTCTTTGCCAAGAAAGAGAAGCACAGTGGCGTCATAAATCAGGATGTCTAATTGAGGCAATGCTTTAGGAATTAAGCAGCAATTAAATCAAATGGGAAAGATTCTAAAGGATACCTTTGACACCACAGGGGGAAGGGGGATCAAGTCAAAGCAACCCCAGGAATCTATGGAGGATGGCTTATTTCCAAGGGGCTTGCTGGTTAATAATTATCAGATACATCTGCAATTAAAAGCCTCTCCCTTCCAAACCCCTCATGATCTGGCCATAGATTTCCCTCAAGGAACATCAGAAGCCAAAGCAGAAAAATTGCTGAGCTAGCACAGGGCAGCCAGCCATGGGAAAATGACTTCATAGGGTAATGGGGGAGCCAAAGTTTGGACCTCTTAAAAATGAGTTTAGAGACACTGGTTTCCAGAATAGACTATTGGTGATGGTTTGAATGAGAAACGTCCCACATAAGCTCGAGAATTTGAACACTTGGTCCCTAGCTGGTGGCACTGGACTTCATGGAAACTTGAGGAGGTGGAGACTAGCTGGAGGAAGTGCATCACGTGGGACATGCTTTGAGGGTACACAGCCTGCCCCTACTTCCTGCTTGCTCTGTTTCCTGTTTGTGGTTCAAGACATGCGCTCTCAGCTTTCTGCCCCTGTGGCCATGCCCGTTGCCCGTTGCCCACTGCCATTTGCTGCCAGGCGACCCTCGCCATGAAGGACTCCTCCTCTAGAGCCATGTCAACCTAGACTCTTCTTCTATACGTTGCCTTTGGTACTGGTGTTTTGTCTCAGCAACAGAAAAGTAACAAGTATCCTGCTGAATTGGGAACCGTTTACCAATGAAAGGGATGTAGCTTGTATTTGAGGTCACTTCTACACCTTTTCCTTTGTTTAGTTCCATCACCCATTTGAAAAGCAAATGGCTTCCACACAGCAGCTAGTTTCATGAAGGGCAACTCTGTCGTATCCTTACCCTTGAGAGGAACAGCAACAAACCATAGTCCCAGGGCCATTTCGGTCGTGTTCGGGTCCAGCATGGGCTTGGCACTCTTCCTCTATGGCTTTGCTCTCTATTTACCTAACTCCTAACTAACCTGTGGATAAATTACAAATGCCAACATGCCGTGGCCCTTCCAGTTCAGCCCTACAAAACCATAAATGTTCAATGTGTGGTTGGTTGACAAAGTTCTGCTATATACTACCCACTAGTATCCGATCAGAAAGAAGGGAGAAAACAAACCCATTTGCTCGACAGTAGACATCTACCAACAAGCTCTAATATAGTTTGTGTGTGATGGCTCGATTTTATTAGCATCCTGAATCATTCATTCATTCAAAAACATATATTGACCCTGGGGGTGGGGGTGGGGAGGGACTGTGTTTATAGCTCAGTTGGTAGAGTGCTTGCTTAGCAAGCACAAAGCTCTGGGTTCCATCCCCAGCACCACATAAACCAGGCCTATAAGCCCACCATTCCAGTGATAGAGGCAGGGGACCAGAAGTTCAAGGTCACTTCTGCTACATAGTGAGCCGGAAGCATGCAAGGGCCATATGAGTATGAGGCTCTGTGTGTGTGTGTGTGTGTCTGTCTGTCTGTCTGTCTCTGCCTCCGTGTGTGTCCCTTTCTCTCTCTCCTATACACATACGCATTTGTATATTTGCCTGACTATTAACTACTGAGCAATATGCTTGATCTATGGGAGAAAAAATGGGTTTATATGCCTAGGTCAGGTACAGTTTTCCCAGAACACAAAATTCCAGTATGTGAAATACCTAATTTGCTTCATTTTTCATCCTATAAATTACTTTCTTCCTTGAAACCTTCATTTAATATATATAATAGTAGAATATATATATATATATATATGGAGGGGCTGGAGAGATGGCATAAACTTAATTCACCAAAATTAAAGGAAATAAAGGAAAATATTAACACTTAAAATAAAAACTGGAAGCAGGGCTAGAGAGATGGCCTAGCGGTTAAGAGCGCCGACCGCTCTTACAGAGGACCCGGGTTCGATCCCCAACACCCACATGGCGGCTGAGAATCATCTGTAACTCCAATTCTAGGAGAACTCCAGTTCCAGGGGAATCCAACACCCTCTTCTGACCTCCGCGGCATTGCACGACATGGGTGCACAGACCTGCACGCAGACAATACATTCACACACATAAATATAATAAATAAAATAAAATAAGATATAGAAGGAAAGAAATACCTTAGTGAATAAAGCGTCTACTGTGTAATTCTTCAACTTGAGGATTTCCCATTGGGCATTCTTGTAGGGAGCTTTCTGCTCTCGGGAGACTTCCTTCAAGGCGCGTCATGGAGGGGTTTGGTTGAAACCTGGGGTGTCATTTCTTCCCCAGGGCCTTGGCATCCGCACACAGCTGCAGCTGACCCAGTACAAGGCTTTCTTCTCTGACACTGGCATCTGTTGGGTTGGCTCCATCCCCAAGCCATGGTCATCTGTACTCTTGTCCTCGTCTTCTTGAGGGCAGTTTTCCTGGCTCTTCTCTTTCCTTCTCAGTGTCATTCTGTCCCCTTCTTGGAGACAAGGGAAGTTCTTTCTATCTCCAAATGCCATTGTAGAACTGTGTTGATCAGGCAAAACCAGACATAGCTCAGGGGCCTTCCCAAAGCCACAGGATCTGAGCACCCCTTGATTCTACAACATACCTGGAGAAAGCGTGTTTCTTCTTCAGCTCTAACCCCACCTGGGAGGAGCTGGGTGATAGGCTTCAGAGTCTTTCTTCATGGGCCCTTCCCAGCATCCCACACTCTTGTTCTCTGGAGACACTCTTCCCTCATTGAATCCCGACATTCTCAGCACCTCTGAGGTCAGTGGCCAAGAATAAAGACTGGCTCAGCACTGCCATGTGTGGCAGACCGTTGGCCTTTGGCTCCCAGAAGCCGAGAGCTTGCCCTTCCTTTGCTCCCTGATTACATTCTGCCCAAAGAGAAAATACTTGCTATGGCTAATGGGGGCAAGGAGAGGAACACTTGCTCGCTTGTCACAACAACACCCAGCACATGAGCCAGCATTTGGTGGGGCTAGCCTTGGACCCTGAAGGAGACAGCAGAGGAAAGGAAGGTCAGACCAGATGAGAAGAAGGCTCAGAAGACTTGGATTTACTCGGCTCCTTGTAAGCCGGAGGACCCTTTCTCATGCACTCCCTGCCTCCCACATAGCAGCGATTTCCTGTCTAGATTCCTGTCCTCCTGCTCTGCGGGGATATGAGACTGTAGAGTCTCAAAGATTAATAGTCACTCTGAAAAAAAAAATAGTCACTCTGTGCGACTCTAGACCCCCAGACTCTCAAGTCTAAAGAGACAAGCTAGCATGAGGGGCAGCAAAGTCCCCCAGGCTCTAGTTTGAGGCAGAGCTTGCCATTTCCGAGTTCTGTGAATTTGGATTGGTCCCTGCCTCTCTCAGCCTCCCCATCTGCACAGGGGGTGCCGGTCACGCTTTCCAGAGATTTTGGAAAACTATATGAGAAAGCACTCTGCATACCAGAAGCACTACTAAATATTAGGCATCTTTTTATTAATAATATATAAGTAATGTAACTCCAATCCCAATCCTGAAATAAACTGCAGCAACTCGTTGGGAATAAATAAATCTGTGACTTTCATGTTTTATGGCTATTTGACTATTACTTTAAAAAAAAACTCAGTTTCCAGCTCCTCCTCAATCTCCCATTTATTTAGCCTTGCTAATCATTTAGATCCTGGAAGTGTGCCATGATAAATAACAAACTGTTCCTTTAATATAAGTTCAGGATGTAACTGGATCTAATATCTGCCATTCGAAGCATTCCCAGAACACTCCTGGGGTGACACGTGACTTCCACTCCAGGCTCTTGTGCATACTTTTGCTGTTTTGAGACTGGTGACATCAGAGTTGCACCCCAGAGGGAAAAAATGGACAACTTCGGCCATGGGGAGGTGTGAAAGTTCTCCAGATCCCCCGAGGAGCTGGGAGAAGCAAGGGTTTCTTCCAGAAAAACAGGGACATTTATGTGATGAGTGCACAGCTGGGAGAGCCATGGGCTGGCTCCTGCTTACAGAGAAATAGCAGGAAGGGGCAAGGGAGAGAAAGGAAGACATTCATTATTGAAGGCCAGAGACTAGGCGGGGTGGAGCCCGAGAAGGAGGAAGAAGTCAAACATCAAGTCTCAAAATTGCTTCATGAACAAAATGATTGGAAGACACATTTATTTAAATCAAGTTGGAATTATGAGACTTTCCGTAGTTTATTGGGGGTGGAAGGGACATCATGCAATGTGCATCTGCTTTCTGTCTCCCTCCTCCCCTCTGTGAGCGGTTACTTATGAGTCGTGTCTTGGGCATGCCAACTTCAGTCCTGACATCTACATCCAACTCTTACTGATTCCCAGCTGTGAGACTTCAGCAAAGAGCCTGACCTCTCTGGGCCTGAGTTCAATTGTATAAACTACTGTTGATGCCTGCTTCACTCAAGCTAACCCTATGACTAAATGGCATGCCACTTTCCCATGTGTGAAAATAAAGGAATCACCCACATCTAGACACACAGGAAACGTTATTCCACATATAATAGGAAGCAAGTGCAAACCAGAAACAGAAAGCAGAGCAGCACTTCTTAAAAGGAGTATTTATCACTTTGGAATGTCATATATCTGGCTTTTGATATTTTGGCTTCTCAGAAATGGAAAATGAATTCAGCAGTCATCACCACATAGACGCCAAGTTATTGGGCTGGCACCAAGTCAGCATTTTCATTTCACCAGAAGAAAAAGGCTGGTGTGCTATGGTGGAATGCCCCTTAGCACCAGGGCACTCTTCCTAGTTCCAAAAATGCCACTATGTGGGAAATAATGACGGCCACCTAGAGACAAGTATCAGCCCAGAGCCACTCTCTGTCCTTTGGTGGGACCTCATCCCTCCTCATAATGCTTCTAAATGCTTCTCTTTCCTCTGTGGATGTAGTGTGTGTGTGTGTGTGTGTGTGTGTGTGTGTGTGTGCATCTGACGTGTGTCCAGGTGCATGTGTCACAGCTCAAGTGTGGGAGGACAACTTCATGGAGTTGGTTTTCTCCTTCTACCTTTAGGTTGTGTATTAGTTATATTTCTGTTGCTGTGATAAAACATCATGACCAAAGCCCCTTATAGAAGGAGGACATCATTTGGCTTACAGTCTCAGATCGGTAAGAGACCATCGTGGAGGGGAGGCGTGTCAGGAGGCAGCCAGAGCTGAGAGCTGGGCACTCACATTTCAAGCAGGCACAGGAAGCAGAGAGAAAAACTGAAAGTGGACAAGGCTAAAGCCCATCCCCCAGGGACATGCTGCATCCAGCAAGGCCTCCAGGACTTCCCCCAAAGTGCCACCAACTGACAAGGTATTCAAATACTTGAGCCTATGGGGGACACCTCATTCAAACTACCACATGCCAATTCCAGGGCCCAAACTCAGAACACCAGGCCCACATGGCCAGTGCCTTCATCAGCTGAGCCATCTCATCGGCCTCTGGTTTGTATTTTGACTTGATACGTAACACTTGTGTATATTTATGAGCTAAAGTATGATGTTATGTGTGTACACAGAACATAAATATCAAATCAGGGTATGACTAGCATTTGCAACAGATATATTCTTAAGGTCCCTAAGTTAAATGGAGGGTTCCAGAACACAGTCCTTACTCAATTAGATAAGGCTGGTCCATTCCACTCCTCCCACACTGAGCTTCACAGGGTTAAACAAAAAAAAAAAAAAAAAAAAAAAAAAAAACAAGGTTCCGTTCCAGACCCTTCCTAAAGCAGGCAAGGGCTTGGACCTTTCTAGAATCTGGAGAGGGAGGCTAGCAGCAAAGCTAGAACTGACTGCGGCATGCAAAAGGAAAGCAGGGTACCACCTCCTCCCTGGCTGCATCCTTCAGGGAGCTTATGACCCACAGGACCAAGCAGGCTCCCAGAGAGCCTGCCTCCTAGGCCACAGAAGGCCGGACCTGATTCCTATTATTCAAACAGAACCCACTGCACCTTCTCGTGGACTGATGGTCTCCACCCTGACAAGATGGTGTATTTATATAACAAGGTCTGCTCGGGTATTTTTAGGCCTCCTGTTTAGAAACACATAGAGAGGGGCAAGCAAGGGAATAAATATGGAAATCAATGTAAAAAACTCTTCTGGCTCTTGCAACCAGCTTCCTGGGGGAATTTTCCTGTGTGTTCTTTCTACTTCTTCCACTCAGCGGAATGACTGCTAGTCATTAAGGAAATCTGTGAGAAGCTCACGGTACAGGAATTGTACACCGGTGCTCCTAGCCTCATTTGCATATCCCAGTTTTTGATTGGCAGCTGTACATGAAATGTCATATCAGTTGAAAGTATGTTGTGAGCTAGCACTAATGATCCACCGGCTCCAGGGAAGCCTGCCATATTGTAATTTGGCTATCAGGCATGAAAGAAATAATTCTGAGTGCCAGGAATGCAAGACTGAATAAATGTTTCGCTGCTGCAGGTTGCCAAGGGTGACACTTCTGATTTAGTATAAACGAATGCCCCATTGCCTTTGGGGTACCCAGAGTTTGCATTGTATCTGAGCTGTGTGTATAAAACATTAGTCTAAGAAAATGGCTTCGGTGTAAGATGGGAAACGGAGGTCTGCTCCCAGAAGGCGATGGTGGAATGTTTACAAGAAATGACTCGATGAAAGGATTTTGCTACCTTCTGTAATGACAGGCAAACAGGATTGGCTTTCCTGTGATGGAGAATAATGGTTATGTTAACTCAGCCTCGCCTCCTTCTTCTTTCTTTTTAATGAAATGCTCTTTTGTAAAGAAAATCACATCTGTTTCCTTTTATATATGAAAGGGATATAAATTCTTTCATTTTCCCCTCCCTAAGTGTGAATAGCCTGTTGATGTACTTTGGAATTAAATAACCCTTTTCTAAGGTCACCCGGATGTCAGAGCCTGGAACATGGCAGACACCTCCTCCTCGGCTTCTGAGTCCACGTGCCTGCCTACACAGAGATGGTCTTTTAAAGTAGGGAACGATTAGTTTCATTTGAATTCTCATTAAGTTCCCACTACAAATTCCTGGCATATCTGCCCCCCCCCCACCGGGGTCTCATTTACACTATGAACCTCCTGTACATTATCTGTATTAATGTCAGAAATGGCAGCCTAAAATCTCTGCTCCCCAAGAAGAGCTCAGGACCTACACTCCTATAGCCTGCCTTGACCTTCTGGGTCCTAAGATGAAGATTGTATTAGGACCCAGGTGATTTTTTTTTTTTGTTTATTTCTATGTTGAGATGTTCCTCAAAGATGCCGTCTACTTTTAGACTTTCTGTACCTGGCTCTCATTTAAGTCCAGACCCCAGTCTCTGTCTACAGAACAGTAGACACAGGAAAATGTCACTTGCCTGTTTCCATACTGGGCAAAAGCTGGCAGAGATAAATCAAGGCAAGGGGTGGAGGGAATGTCTAAACTCTTCTTGTTCTCAATTCTCCATTTGATAAGAAGCCATCCTGATGATCAGATGTTCCCTTTGATAGAAAACATCATCATCACCCCTCCCCTAAGCTTTGAAGCACTTTATGTGGATTTAGCCACTTGGAGAGTGAAAAGTTAGGACTAAGTTATAATTAAAAATATGGTCAGAGTTCAGCTGGTCATGGTAGTTCATGCCTGTAATCCCAAAACTTGAGAAGCAAAGACTGGACGAGCCTGAGTTTGAGGCTAACCTGGGCTATATAATGAAGCCTGTCTACAAATAAGCAAAAGAAGAATAGATGAGATTTACCTATCCCTGTCAAAGAGACTGAACCATCCCTGGTGAATTGATTGCTGATGTCCTGCCTCTGCTTTCAGAATGCCCCAAGAACTCAGTGATAACTAGGCAAGTGTTTATTGAGCACTTACTTGTGTCCAAGACTATGTTCTGTTTCTGACACACTGAGCCCTTCCTTGTGATACAGCAGCATAAGCTTCCATGCAGTCAGAAAAGGATTCTGAAAGTACAAGTAAAACACACTGAAGAGGCAGCTGACTTCATCTCAGCTTCATTTGATTAAGTGAAGCATCATATAAAAATAAATGAGGGTGGCACATGCCAATAACCCCAGTGTGCAGGCGGCTGAGGCAGAATTGTGAATTCCAGGCTAGACTAGGCTACACAGCAAGAACTCTGTCTCAAAATGAATCAATAAAAATATTAGTAATAAGTGAGGCTCTAGCCTTGAGTGACTCAGTTCAACAGCAAATGCACATCAAAACACAAAACCAACAACAAAAACCCCTATCCATGGTAATGACACAGGCTTTGGGGAATCTTGGGGCCAATGTCGGAAAGCCCAGTAGTTATACCTACAAGGGAAAAGGCCAGTGAAGAAATCCAGACACACATCGATACAAAGCCTTCTCTGTAAACACCCAGGACCAGTGTGGGCTTAGATTTACATTCAGAAAGTCTGTTGTGAGCTGGTGAGATGACTCAGTAGTTAAGAACGCACACTGATCTTCCAGAGGACCAAAGCTCAGTTCTCAGCACCTATGTCCTGCAGATCATGTCTGCCCATAACTGCGACTCTAAGCAGTCCAAAGCCATCTTCCGGCCTCTGCAGGCACCTGCACTCATGTGCACATACCCACACACAGACACACATATACACATGTGCACATTGAAAATAAATAAAATCTGAAATTTTTTTAATTGTGGAAAAGCCTATGTAGGGGTTGGGGGGAGATGTGTCTGAGCTATCAAAACACTGGTCTCCCGTACACAAGCCCCTATGTTCAGTCCTTAGTACTGTGGAAGATGGGGGTAAACTGTAGCAGGTGTGGTGGCACATACCTTTAGTTCCAGCACTCAGGAGACAAAGGCAGGCAGATCTCTGTGTGAGAAAGACCAGCCGGGTCTATATAGTGAGTTCCAGGCCAGCTGGGGCTACAGGGAGACCCTGCCTCAAAAAGACCAGAAAGGAAGGAAGGAAGGAAGGAAGGAAGGAAGGAAGGAAGGAAGGAAGGAAGGAAGGAAAGAAAGAAAGAAAGAAAGAAAGAAAGAAAGAAAGAAAGAAAGAAAGAAAGAAAGAAAGAAAGAAAGAAAGAAAGGAAAGAAAGAAAGAAAGAAAGAAAGAAAGAAAGAAAAAAAAAAAGAAAGAAAGAAAGAAAGAAAGAAAGAAAGAAA
>VZQC01001015.1:886499-923999 GCA_009823505.1 Rhizomys pruinosus
GGAGATTTTTTTTTTTTTTTTTTTGGTCTTTTTGAGACAGGGTCTCCTTGTAGCCCCAGCTGTCCTGGAATTCACTCTGTAAACCAGGCTGGCCTTGAACTCACAAAGATCTGCCTGCCTCTGCCTCCCAAGTGCTAGGGACTAAAAGCGTGCGCCACCACACCCGGCCGTCTCTGGAGATTTTTAAGGGGAGGGACATGCATCCAAAGGTCCAGAGTTGGTTGGTAAAGACGCCTGTGTTCCAGGCTAGAGAGATAGTTCAGTGGTAAATAGCACTGGCTGCTCTTGCAGAGGACCTGGGTTCAGTTCCCAGCACCCACATGGCAGCTAACAATGGTCTATACCCCAGTTCCAGGAGATCCAATACCCTCTTCTGACCTCCAAGGGCATTGCATAGCACAGGTGCACTTACACACATGGAGGCAATACACTCATACACATAAAATAAGTAGGGCTGGAGAGATGGCTCAGTGGTTAAGAGTGCCAACTGCTCTTGCAGAGGACCTGGGTTCAATTCCCAGCACCCACATGGCAGCTAAGCCAGGTGTGGTGGCACATGCCTTTAATCCTAGCACTCAGGAGGCAGAGGCAGGCAGATCTCTGTGAATTCAAGGCCAGCCTGGTCTACCGAGTGAGTTCCAGGCCAGCTGGGGCTATAGGGAGACCCTGTCTCAAAAAGACAAAATAATAAGTAAAAAAATAATAAAGATGCCTGTTCTTCCTTTTAGTGTAACTCAATACGTCTCAAGCATCATCAGACATAATAAAAATGACTGAAAACTCTACAGATGATTCATTATGTGAGACAAGAGTGGGCTGGAGGGATTCCCAAGTGTAATTGTGTTATGGGCAGTTTTCATTTTAATCCCTGACTTAGAGCCCAGTTCCTCATGGTGATGTCTGCACTGCTTGTTGAGAAATTAATGGGAACCCCAGGGAAACTGAGTCAGACTACACATTAGGCCTGAAGAAGGGGTCATTGTAGAGGCACTGTGGAGGTGGTGCTTTTCTGTAAATTGCACAAATTAAGCAAAGAAACCCCCGGTAAGCCTGGTGAAGTCCAGCAGATACTAGTGACAGGGCGGGCACACCTCGGGTTAGAAGAGCTGAGGCAGGTGAATCTCAAGAGCAGGTGGCCGTCCTGTGATGTTGGACTTTACTGGATTGGCTAACTGCTGGTTTCAACACGTATAGGCCTTTGGTTTGTTTTGCTTCAGTTTATTGCATATACCACACGTGTATGTGGTCTGTACATGTGTGGATGTCCACGCGGGTTCGTGTGCATATGGATGCCAGAAGTCAACACATGTCATCTCTTTCCTAGTTCCTCTTTTCAGATTTGTTGTTTTGTTTTGAGACACAGTCTCACTGTGTAGCCCTGGCTGGCCTAGTACTTACTATGTAGACCAGGCTGACCTCAGATTCATAGACATCCCCCTACCTCTGTGTCCCTAGCACTGGGATTAAAGGTGTGAACCACCATGGCCAGCCTACCTTTCCTTTTTCAGCTAGGACCTCTCACTAAACCTGGAACTCACCAGGGTAGCTAGACTGGCTGGCCTCAGAGCACAAGGCACTCCCGGCTCCACCTCGCAGCTCTGGGATTACTGACACGTAACTGAATCTGCCCTAGGCCTATAGTTTTTAACCTAGGCTGAGGTGACCCCAGGGTCTGGAGGGAGTTAAGGCAAAAGTGCTGGGGCACCCACCTCTTGAGTGATCTCTTGAAGATCCTACTGTACAGAACCAACCCGAACAATCCAGCCTGAACCACGAATAACGCTAAACATTGCTACTTGATTTCCTGCTGTTCTGGTGCCCTGCTTGTAAATGAAAAGGTAGCTTAGTGGATAGAGAAAATGTGGTACATCTACACAATGGAGTTCTATGCAGCAGTAAAGAAAGACGACATCACGAGCTTTGCAGGAAAATGGCTGGAGCTAGAGGACATCATGCTGAGTGAAGTAACACAGTCCCAGAAAAACAAACGATGCATGGTATCCCTCATCTGTGGATGCTAGTGCCAATTACCCAGTTGTAAGTATTTCTTGTGTAGGGCCCCCTGAGCTTCTGTACAAAGCAGTTGGACGTAATGCATTTTGGAAACAACAACCAACAACAACAACAACAGAAAAAGACTGCATCAAAGAACTATACGAAACAGTGAACTTCTGCTCAAACAGTCAACTTCCCCATAGACAATATTGAGAAAGAGTGAGAAAGAGATGAAAAGAAAGTTTGGCAGAATAGATGAGCTCTGGCGGGGGGGTGGGGTCGGGAAACTGGTGGGGGAACACGGGTCTAGATTGTTAAAAATAATTAAAAAAAATTATTTTGTAATAAAAAAAAAAAGGCAGCTTAAACTTTGTATTCTGTATGACGCGGTCTCAGAACAAAACATTTACTTGGAATTCTGTTTTCAGTCCCTGGTGGGGGCGGGGGAGGCTGAGAGGCGAGCACTTTAGAGAGAAATATCAACCTTGCAATGTACACATTTTCAGCATTCCCATCACAGTGACAGGCTACAACCTGTAATCAGTATAAACTGATTTTCCAGGAGACTAAATGCTTATTTTCACTGTCTTGATGCGGGCGCTGGATTACTTGGTATTAATCCCAGGGTGACACCGTCACATTTGGAAGCTGTGAGACTTTATCTGGATGTCTTATGGGGGCCAGGGGCAAGACTTCATTTCATTTACATCCTTGATGTGGAGAAATTTGAATAATTGAGCTGCTTTTTTGTTTCACTCTGCCGGGTGGGGGGGGGGGTTATGCCACCCAGGACAAATTCCAAGAGCCCCACCAAGCCTGTGGAAGGGAGAAAAGGAGACTAGGGGTAACACCAGATTCACTGTCAAAGTCATGCTCAGCAGCAGTGGCAAAGGCCCACAAACAAGCACCTTTTAAGCACCATCTCATTTGTGCCAGTCATTCCAAATATACCTATGTCCGGATAACTGTTCTGACTGCGATATGTGATCAGTAATATCTCTTGTTACGGTTTTTTTTTTTTTTTCATTGTAGCAGAGGCCAGCAACCTTTTTCTATAAAGGGCCACATAGGAAATATCTCCAGCTTTGCCAGTCATTTGGTTTCTATGCTAACTGATAAACTCTTACATAGATGGAAACAGCAATAGACAATTAGTGATTGAACGACAGAGGCTGGTTTCTAATACAAACTTTATTCACAAAGAACAGACAGCAAAAGCAGATATGGCTGGAAACTAAATTCACCAGCTCCCTGATCAATACTGATGGGGACCATTCATTTAGAGATATTGCCTTCTGAATATTTAAGCAATACTATTAAAATCATAAAACAATTAGGTTATTTATTGTACCCAATGGTTTCATATTTCAGAATCTCATCATATAAGATGTATTGGACTTTGTACGTGGTTTGTTTCTGCACAAAGTGTCACTGCGGTAATATATAATGATAATTTGGAAGCAATTTTGTTCGTCAACATAGAGCAACTGAAAAATTATTCTAAATCCTGAAGGTAGGTCATGGTTAGAGATGCTTGCCCGAGGCATGTATCCAAGGTCATGGCTTTGCATGTGCAGCATTAGAAAAGACACAGCCAAGAAAAAAAGATACAAGGACAGGAACCAGGAAAAGATCTAAGAGGGAGGCGAGGATCACCGGGAAAAAAGGAAGGAGGAGAAAAGGAGGAAGTGGGAGGGGGAGAGGGAGAGGAGGGAGGGGAGGGAGGGAGGGAAGGAAGGGAGGAAGGGGGAAGGAAGGGAGGGAGAGAAGGAAGGGAGGGAAGGAAGGAGGGAGGAGAAGGAAGGGATGGGAAGGGAGGGAGGTGGCAAGAGAGGGAAGGAGGGAGGAGGAAGGAGGAGGAAGGAGGGGGAGGGGGAAGGCGGAGAGAGGAGGGAGGGAGGAAGGGAGGGAGAGAGGACGTAGGAGGAGAGGCAGGGAGGGAGGGCAAGGAGGGAGGGAGGGAGGAGAGGAATCGGAGGAATGAGGGAGCGGGAAGGGAGACGGAGGAGGGGAAGGGGGAGGACGGGAAGAGGCGGAGAGGAGGAGGAGGGAGGGAAGAGAGGGGAGGGAGGGAGGACAGAGGGAGGAGGAGGAGGGAGGGGAAGGGAGGGAAGGGAGGGGGGAAGGGATGCGAAGGGACGGCCCCCCCCCTTTGACGGAGGCAAGGAGGAGGAGGAGGAAGGGAGGGACGGTACAGGGAGCAGGGAGGGAGGAGGAGGGAGGGAGGAGGCGGGACGGAAGGTGGGAAGAAGGAGACGGGAAGGGAGGGAAGAAGGAACGGAGGGAGGAAAGAGGAAGAAGAAGAGAGGGAGAGCGAGGAGGGGAGGGAGAAGGAAAGGGAAGGGAGAGGGAGGGAAGGAGGAGGAGGCAGAGGGAGGGAGGAAATGGAGGGGAGAAGTGAGGAGGGAGGTAGGGAGGGGAGGGAGAGGGGAGGGGGGAGGGAGGAGGAAGGGAGGGAGGGAGAGCAGACAGTGCAGTACCAACTAGTGAAACAGGCACTGAAAAAAAAAAAAAAAAAGAGAGAAGGAAGGAGGAAGGGAGGGCGGGAGCAAGGGAGGGAAGGGAGGGAGGGAGGGAATGAGGGGAAAGTAGGGAGGAAGGAGGGGAGGGAAGGGAGGGAGGGAGGGAAGGAGGGGAGGGAGGGAAGGAAGGGAAGGGAGGAAAGGAGGGGAGGGAAGGAGGGGAGGGAAGGGAGGGAGGGGAGGGAAGGAGGGGAGGGAAGGGAGGGAAGGGAGGGAGGGAGGCAGGGAAATAGAAATTTTGCAAATAGTTCATCCCAACTAGGTTTGAATTTACCTAGGCACTGAAAAAAAAAAAAAAAACAGATGGAAATCTACCAAACTGTTCAGTATGGCTGTCACTTAATGGTGAGATTGTGGAATGATTTCTAAATATAATCCCAGCATGGAATTATTAGAAGACAGCAAGCATTGACATCCAACAGATTTGTCTGTTATTCACTGGCTGTGCAGGAGATCACTGTAAGGTTTCCTATGCTCCCTGAGCCTCAGTTTACCTCTTTGTGAAATGCATAGAACATGTAGCTTTACAGAATTTTAAGAAGGTAATATAATTACATAGTATGAAAATACCCAGCAGAGTACTTGTAACACCCTAGATACCCAACACATGAAGGCTTTAATCATTATTCTTTTGTTTGTTGTAAGCAGTTATGCATCATGGCCATGGTGGTGGTTACTCAAATCCATACAAGTGATACAATCACATGCTACACATATACACAGATATGTACATACACACACACACACACACACACACACACACATATACACATACACCAGCCCACATTCTTATATAATACACAACAACCTGCCCAGGAGTGACACCACCCACAGTGGGCTGGGCCCTCCCACATCACTCAACAATGAACACAATACTCCACAGATGTGGCCACAGGCCAGTCCAATGGAGCCAATTCCCCAGTTGAGGCTCCCTCAACCCAGGTGTGTCAAGTTGGCACTAAAGCTAACCAGCACAACTGACCCCTTGTCAAGTTAACCAGCACAACACATCACTATTAAACCACCACCTTTCCATTTCTTATTCCCAAAGTATGATGTTAACATTAATATCACAACATAAGACAATACAATCTTAAAAGCCCTACAATCCTTTAAAAAAAAAAAACACAACACTTAAAAGTTCACAATCTCTTTTAAAAGTCTCTTAACTGTGGGATGCTGTAAACTCCAAAACAAGTACTGTCTTATTTCAAAGGGAAGAACCAGGCACACTCAAACAAAACCTAAGTCCAGCAAAGTAGTTCAAGGCTGGGCATCTGGGATTCACTCACAATCTTCTGGGCTCCAAAGGGTCTCAGCAGCTCCCCTTCTCTGCTCTGCCATCCACAGCACACACAGCTCATCTCCAAGGCCCAGGCCAGCTCCATTCCACACTCGCTGCCCTTGGTGGTCGTCCCACGGTCCTGGCATCTCCAAATAGCTGAGGTCTGCACTGAAACTGAGGTTGCTTCTGACCTCTCCTGATGCAAAGCCTCAGCTTCCCTTCATGACCCCTGCAATCCTGGAGTCTTTACTGCAACCAAGGTACACTTCCACAAATGGCCTTTCCTGGCTTCCCACAGTGCAAAGCCTCAGCTGCTCTCTGTGACCCCTTCACATTTCTTTTATTTATTTATTTTTTGATGGCACACACTTTCAATTCCAGCACTCAGGAGGCAGAGGCAGGCGGATCTCCGTGAGTTCAAAGCCAGCTCGGCCCACATAGTGTGTTCCAGGCCAGCTGGGGCTACAGGGAGACCCTGTTATCAAAAAGAAAAACAAAAGACCAAAAGAATAGACAAA
Source organism: Rhizomys pruinosus (assembly GCA_009823505.1). Taxonomy (NCBI): domain Eukaryota; kingdom Metazoa; phylum Chordata; class Mammalia; order Rodentia; family Spalacidae; genus Rhizomys; species Rhizomys pruinosus. The sequence continues at coordinate 892,820 of VZQC01001015.1, forward strand.
AATAGGAAAATAAATGAAATAAAAATTGATTCTTTAAAAATTTTAACAGGCCTGGTGGTACACACCTTTAATCTCAACACTTGGGAGGCAGAGGCAGGTGGATTTCTTTTTTTTTCTGCATTCCTTTGATCTTATATTATTCTAAAATATACATACATATCCTTCATCTATATACCAAAACTTCCTAACTCTGAAAATAAATGGTAGCTTAGTTCTAGAACCTGTTAAGGGATTCACAATATAAGAGCACAGTTGTTTTCAGATCACATTAACATTGCTCAGTTTGCTTTACAACTGGGTAACTGGCGCTAGCATCCACGGATGAGGGACACCATTCATCGTTTGTTTTTCTGGGACTGTGTTGCTTCACTTAGCATGATATCTTCTAGCTCCATCCATTTACCTGCAAAGTTCATGATGTCATCTTTCTTTACCTCTGTATAGAACTCCGTTGTGTAGATGTACCACATTTTCTCTATCCACTCCTCAGTTGAGGGGCACTTGGGTTGGTTCCAGCTCTTCCCTATTGTGAAGAGAGCTGTGCTTCAGGTGGTCCTAGGAAATCCCCAATCTAAGCTCTGTGTACTCAACCCCTTCACATTTCAACACCAGAACCACATGGGAGAATCTCACACATTACCAAGTCCTGCTTCCTACTTGAGATGAAGGCTCAGGCCTCCTCTGGACCATGGCTTCTGTGTGCTGACCCTGAGGAAATTCTTCCCAGAAGATTTCACCACAGCGATGCTGGACTCTTCTTACTCACAGCTGATTTTTCAGCCCCAGCTAGCCAGCATCAATTATCCCAGTAAAACAACAGTTTAACTTTAGGTTCTGGTCTCTTGTTACTTACAGCCAATTCTTCAGCCCCAGCTGACCAGAACCCACAGATTCTCAATTTAAAAATATCATATAAACAGCACTGGTGGTCTCTGGTTCCCTTTGAAGCTTCATAAGCCAGGCCTCCATCATCTGCAGTTCTTTCAGCATAACTGTTCCAAGCTCCACAGCAGCCGGGCGTGGTGGCGTACTCCTTTGATCCCAGCACTCAGGAGGCAGAGATAGGTGGATCTCTGTGGGTTCAAGGCCGGCCTGGTCTACAGAGCGAGCTCCAGAACACCTGGTACTAAAAGGGAGACCCTGTCTCAAAAATACCAAAAAAAAGTGTAAAACCAAAAAGAAAAAAAAACAAGCTCCACAGCAACAAATTCTAGGTACTCAATGGCTTTTCTAGCCCAAAGTTCTAAATGTTTCCACAACTCTCCCCAAAACACTAAGGTCAGGTCTGTGCAGCAATAGCCTACTCTCTGGTACCAATTTCTGTTCTAGTTTCTCTTCAATTGCTGTGACAAAACACTCTGACCAGTATCAACTTGGGAAGGAAAGGGTTTACTCATCTTACATCTCCTGGGTCACAGTTCATCACTCAGGGAACTCCAGATAGGAACTCAGGGCAGGAACCTGGAGGCAGGAGCTGAAGCACAGGCCGTGGAGGAACACTGCTTACTGGCTTGCTCTCCTGACCCATGCTCTGCCTGCTTTCTTATACAATACAGAGAAAACTGCCAGGGGTTGGCAATGCCCACAGTGGGCTGGGCCCTCCCAAATCACTCAGTAATCAAGGTGATGCCCCACAGACATGGCCATAGGCCAGTCCAATGGAGGCAATTCTCCAGCTGAGTCTCCCTCAACCCAGGTGTGTCAAGTTAACGCTAAAGCTCTCCAGCACACACAATCTTGTTCATCTTATTGTTTTTAATGCTGTATTTTTAAAACTCAAAATAAGTTTATACAAAGCTATTTAAAATCCTTAGGGCTAGGACAGTTATTGCCATCCTTGTAACAACTCAATTCACTGACCTACCATACATACCCTGACCTGTGCAGACACTGTTCTAGACACTAGAGGTGTGGCCTTGGACTAGACCTGCCCAGTTGCTGCCATTGAGGTTTATAGTTTAGGTCAAAGAACAAAAAAAAAATCAACTTGCTTTCTGGCCACCTTTAAAAGCTACCTGGGGGTGGGGGGGGAGCTGGAGAGATAGCCTAGCGGTTAAGAGTGCCGACTGCTCTTGCAGAGGACCAGGGTTCGATCCCCAGCACCCACATGGTGGCTGAGAACTGTCTGTAACTCCAATTCCAGGAGAACTCCAGTTCCAGGGGAATCCGAGACCCTCTTCTGACCTCCGAGGCATTGCACAACACAGGTGCACAGACCTACATGCAGACAGTACATTCATACACACACAAAAATAAATAAAATAAAAAATAATAATAAAATAAATAAATAAAAGCTACCTGGGTCTTTATCTCCTCTTCTTGGCCATATGTTGTAATAGTAAACATGTGTGTTTACAAATCCTGCCTCTTGTGTCCAAAGCAGACATCACTTGGTGAGTTCTTTTTCCTATTGAGCATCAAACAAGACTTAGAGCCGGGCGTGGTGGCGCACACCTTTAATCCTAGCACTTGGGAGGCAGAGGCAGGCAGATCTTTGTGAGTTCAAGGCCAGCCTGGTCTACAGAGTGAGTTCCAGGATAGCTGGGGCTACAGGGAGACCCTGTCTCAAAAAGACAAAAAAAACAAAAAACAAGACTGAATCTTTCAGAACAAACTATTACTGGCATTTGGGACAGAATAATCCCTTGATTCAGAAAGCTGTCTTGTGTCCAGTGGTCACACCAGCGTCCCCAGGGGCTAAGAGCACTGTGTTGCTCATCCCAGCCATGGCCACCAAAACTGTCCCCTCTGGGGGAGGGGCCCGACCTAATGGAAAATGGCTGCTCCACACGGCTGCTGCCAGCAGCCAGAGTTTCCACCCACAGAAACTATTGCCACCTGGGGGCTGGCGTTTGCTCAGATCTCTCTTTAAGCTCACATTCTGCAGTTCCATCAGTTTGGGAAAAGTGAGCCACACGGCTCCTTTCTTTAAATGTTCAGGGAGCATGTTTTGATAAGAAACAGAAGCTCGTGGAGGTTAAATAGCTTTCCTGGCTGAAATGCTGGCACAGGGCACCAGGCCTCTGAGTCCTTAAACCCTTAAGCTCTGAGCCTTTCTACTACAGAGGTGGCACTGCCTGGAAACGCATGTTCTGACAGCAGTGGCTCCACCGCACCTCCAGGAGACTGAACTCCTCTTGTACTGTCCCCCGGCACCACCCTGGCCTGCACCTGCATTTCCTAGGCTTTTGATCTTATCTTAATGAGAAGACTTAAAGGAGAAATAGAGAGTGATGGCCTAGCATGTGCAAGGCCCTTAGTTCAATCCCCAGCACTGCCAAAAAAAGAAAGGAGGTAGGGAGAGAAGGAAGGAGCTCTCAAGCCCAGGAGAGATAGTTTAGTAGTTAAGAGCACTGGCTGCTCTTGCAGAGGACCCTGGTTCAATTCCCAACACCTACACTGTCGTTCATAACCAGCTGGCACTTTCGTTCCAGGGGACCCAATGTCTTCTTCTGGCTTCCATGGGCACCAGGCATGCTCATGGTCCATATACTTACATGTACACAAAACACTCATACACATAAAATAAAAATAAGTAAATCTTTAAGTAAGAAATGGATAGCTGGGCATGGTGGCATACATCTTTAATTCCAGGACTTGGGAGGCAGAGGCAGGCAGATCTCTGTGAAATTGAGGCCAGCCTGGTCTACATAGCGAGGTCCAGGCCAGCTGTGGCTATAGGGAGAAACTGTCAAAAAAAAAAAAGTAGAAGAAGAAAGAGACAGAGAGAGAGAGAAAGAGAGAGAGATTAGCTTAGCATCAGAGTAATCCCTCATGGGTAGCCTGCCTTCAGGATGCTTACAGTCCACTATGTGTGTGTCAGTGGGCTGAGGAGATGCATGTGTACATCAAGTACAAATAATGACTCAATAGTACTGACCAATTTGGACAAGGGTGCGGTGCTGAGGAGTGTGTGCAGTGTGTAAAGATACTGTCCTCCCAAATGCCAAGGGATGGGCAACTATTCACGAAAATGGTCCTCAGGCTCCTTTACTTGTCCGTTGCCCACAGGCCCATGCTTCATGACAGACCAGCTGTTCCAGACAATTCACACACCCCCCAATATCCCCAAGTCCCTTCCAAGCCCAGCCTCCTCTGCCTCTGTCCCTCTTGTCTGTTTCCCATCCTTCTTCCTTCCTTGAATGTGGGTGGAGAGCATCGGCTCCTTGCCCACTTCCCAGAATGAAACAGCAAGCCCTGGGAGCCTTGTGGGCAGGGAGGAGCAGGTACAAAGTCTTCTGCAGCATTCAGGGGAGAGAGGAAAGCAACAGATTGAGGGCTCACGGGAGTCTGCGACGTGCAATGGAAGCTCACATGTATCCAGATCGATGCAAGAAGGTCTGAGAAAGCACTCCAGGAAGCCTATGGCATGGTGTTGATATATTATGCCAGACAAGCTGTTTGTAGAGTAAGGAAAATGTGACTCTGAGGTGGGATTTGATGACTGGATGGTACTCGGGCCTCTGGAGCTAGAGGTGAAGAAGGGTGGGGACGGCAGTAAGGGCAGGTGGCTGTTAACAAGAGCAAAGACCATGCTGGAGAGGGCTGGGTGTGCTCAGAGAGCCCAGCTTCATCTCTGGACAGAGGCCTCTCAAGTTCATTTCCTGTCAGGGGCATTCTGTGACACATTTCCAAATGGAAAAAGCATTCCCCACTGAGCTAGCCAAGTATCTTGAATAAATAATGCAGAAATTATTAAGATGTTTTCCAGAGGACCCCAGCATTTCCTGTCTTTGTGCTGAAGCTGGATTTGACATCAGCTAGATCAAGAGGTTACAAATAAAAGCTGTGGCCAAGTCAAACTTCCCTTCCAAACGTTTCTCAGTAATCTGAGATTGGGACTCGAGACAATACTTGTAATCAATTTCTGAAAAACATCTCAACGGCTTCCATTAAGTCATGAACAGGGACATGTGAATGAGCCTTTGGCCAATTACTGCCCTGGGTGACAGGGCGAGACAGGAGCCTGAAATAAACAATGACCTCATTAGTCAAGTAATAGGATGTTAAAAGACGCAGTGAACAAAAGAAGTTCAAAATATGCAAGATGATTTGTGGCTGATGAGAGCTACCCACGTTGGAAGGTATTAGTGATCTAGAGAGAACCATATAAAAATATTAGCTCAGCCAGGTGTGGTTGCACACCCTTTTAATCCCAGCACTCGGGAAGCAGAGGCATGCAGATCTCTGTGAGTTCATGACTAGCCTGGTCTATATAGCAAGTTCCAGGCCAGCTGTGGCTACAGGGAGACCCTGTCTCAAGAAGACATATGTATATATATATATATATAGAGATATTATATATGCATATATAGGCATATATATTAGCTCACATATATGTGCAAGCTAATGATTGGAAAAGAGAGAGATACATAGCCCCTTTATACAGATGATGTAAAAGGAAGAAGTTAAGTAACTCACCAAGGTCTCATGATCAATACCTGAAGGAAAGCACACGTGTTAGTTTCTTTCTGGTGCAGTGATAAAATACTCTGACAAGCAGCTTAAGGGAAGAAGGGTTTGTTGTAGCTCACAGTTCCAAAGGGACGGAGTCTGTTGTGGTGGGGAGGCAGGGCTGCAGGAACAGGAAGCTAGCTGATCCCATTACATCTGTACTCAGGTAACAGAGAGAATGCACAGGAAGTGAGACCAAGCTCTAAAAGCTCTCCCCTCTCAGGCACTTTCTCCCCCAAGGCTCCGCCTCCTAAAGGGTCTACAAACAGCGCCACCTGCTGGGGACCAAGTGTTCAAATACATGCACCTAGGGAAGACATTTCACATTCAAACCACAACAGTGTATGTCTCTCTAAGGAGGATCTAGAAAGAATGATCAAGACTAAGAAAGTCCTCCCAATTCCTGGGTGTTGCAGAAGCCATAGGAAGATGAATGGATTCATCCAAGATAGAAATGAGAGGAAACCAGAGCTTGAACAAAGACCTTCCTGCTCCAAGGAATTGATCTACTTGCTTCGCATCAGTTTTCTCATTAATACAGTGGACACCAAAATACCTGATTCCTTTAAGTGGCAGATGATTGATAGACGCTCTTCAGACAATTACAGCATGAGGGGAAAAAATTATTATCAACATGACAAAATACCTCACAGAAACAACCTAAAGAAGGAAAAGATTATTCGAGGTCATTGTTTCAGGGTATTTCAGTCTGTGTCAGAGAAGACACAGTGCAGAGGTTCTGTGCTAGTCATGGGAGTGCGTGGTAGAGATCTCCACATGGTGGTCAAATGAGATAGCAGAGGCCAGACCAGAACCAAGGCTGGGAGTCTACAGAGGATGCTTCAGATCCAAGCCCTAGTAAGGAATGTTCTATAGTCATGCAAATTAATTAGAATCATTGCTGTTAAGTATGAGTCTCATTCATGGGTGATTTAGATCCCTTTCTAATTATCCTTTTTTTTTTTTCATGTGTAAATGGAGATAATAATAACTGCTATATGGTGGGGTTCTGGTGAAAATTAAATAACACAATGCACTCAAGGCTTGCGCCAAGTGTGATCCACTGCCCACAGCAAGTGCTCAATAAATATTAACTAACAGTGAAGAAATTATAGCCACAGCCTGCATTATGCTGCACTTAATTACAAGATTGCAGTACCTGTTTTGATGAGCTGAAGGTTCTAGGTTGAGTAAGAAATAAAATTAATATGCAACGACAGAACTTTAACCCAATAACGTGACCACTCCCAAAGTTTAGCATATTCCTAGAAACCGCTAATGGTGTGCCAGTCATTATTCATGACCGGAGCAGTAAGGCGTCATGCATAATGGAACAGAGTCCCCGCTAACAGCAGATTCACGCACAATAATTTAAACTTGTTTGTATGGAAATAAAGGGCGAGTCTTTGAAGTGTGCCTTAATGAGATGCCGCTTGATCTTCAGTGTGTCCTGGGAGAGAGAGTTCAGTTTTTCCCCCAGCATTCAGCGCATGTTGGTGGCATGTAGGAGAGAAAGGGCTGACTTAAATTATGAATGGTTCTTCTTGTCTTGGGGTGGCAGGTGAGGAAGGCAGGTGCTCATGGGGACGGTTGGGGGGCTGTAACTGGGGCTCTCCAAGTTGGCTTCAGCTTTGGAGAACTAGGGAGGCTGGAGCCTCTGAAGGTAAAGGGAGGGGTAGTAGACTATCCAAGAGCAAAACAAACTAGTAGTCCTGGTTGGAGGGTGGAAGACGGCAGGGTAGTATGGACTTCACCTTTTCAGTTCTGCTTGCATGTCCGCACATGCGTGCATGCACACAAACACAGACACAGACACAGGGATACACATATGTGTATAGTACACAGACACAGGGACACACACACACACACACACACACCATAGACACAAACACAGGGACTCACACACACACCACATGGACACAGACATGGGAACACCACATGGACACACATAGACCACACACACACACACGCACACACACACACACGCACACACACGCACACACCATACACATGGACACAGACAACTTCAGTGCCAGGTGCCTAAGCATACAGTGCTCTTCCCACCCTGCTCCATCCGCCTCAGCTGTCACAGAGACTCACAATGTCGGTCGCCAGCCTGTCCTGCTTGGTCTTCTACCGACAAAGCTCACATTTGTTAAGCTCGTGTGTTGCTGAACCTTGTATTAGAAGGGCTTTATGGACACCAGGCAGGGTAGTGCACTCCGAGGCAGAGGCAGGCTGATCTCTGTGAGACTGAGGCCAGCCTGGTCTACATAATGAGTTCCAGGCCAGCTGGGACTACAGGGAGACCCTAGCTCAAAAAGAGAAAAAGAGAAAAAAGGGACAAAGTTGGACAGGCTGATAAGATAATGGTTCAGCAGGTAAAGGGTAAAGGCACTTGCTGCCAAGCCTGATGACTTGAATTTGATCCTTGGGACCCACATCATGGAGGAAGAAAACTGACCCCACAAGTTGTCCTTGGTCCCACATGCATGTTTACATACATACATACACACACACACACACACACACACACACACACACACACACACACACGCACACACACACACCCAGGACTGGGTTCGGCCATACATATCAAACTAAACTTAGTGTCTGTAACCCATTCACTTAGTTCTGCCGTCTGTAGAACTGGAGTCCATTTTCTTTTTAATCAGCTGAATCAATCTAGGATCAGTGTCCACCTAGAACCGTGCCACTGACCCTAGGCAGTTCGTGATCACCTGTCCTTTCACAGAAGGCTCTGCTAACCACAATGCCAGCCTGTGCCCACATGAACACAAACACCACGTAAAGGATAGGTTCAACATGGCTTTTCTCCCAGAAATGTAATCATCTTGGAGAGCTGTAGAACGTGGGTGAAGAGGTGAGGTAGGGTTTTTAATACTGAAACGAATCAATTGCAAAGTCGCTGAACTAGTGTCACAATCAAGAGCAAATCTTAAGTCTTCATAGCTGAAGATTGAGAATCTGAGGCCCTGAGTGAGCACCCACTTCCCTCTTCTACCAGCAACCTCGTTCTGGTGTGCTTGGCCCCTTCTGCTGAATAGAAGCATTCCTTCCAGCTGTGAGCCAAAAACATCACAATTAAATAAAATAAACAAATCCTCAAATGGGACTTTGAGGGGAAAGCAGTCTTTTAATAATCAAAACCTTTATGCATTTCATTTCATCATTATGCTATGATGTTGAAAGAACCCAGCTTTTATAACCACGGCCTGGTCTCTGAGCACAGGGAAAGACTTGTTCCATCATTTAATCTCACCGTAACTTTGTGACTATTCAATTACAAGCTTAAGCTACCCACATCAACTTTGGGGAATGCCTCTTCTTCTTCCTCTTTTTCTTCTTCTACTTTTTTCTCCTCCTCCTCCCCGGCTCTTTCCCCACCCCTCCTCCTAAAGAGCAGGACTGAAATTTCATTGTCTTGAACACAAACGAAGGAAAAGTACATTGAATCAAATGTAAAATGCTTCCATGGAATTTTCATTATAATACTGCCTGTAATGAAGTTGACCCTATATTCACCTAAGATTTCTCTGGCTGTGAGTTCAGATTTCATGCCAATTAACATGTTAATGACATATATCATTTTAAAACCCATCATAACTCTTACCACATCCTGTTACATCTATTTCCTTGTAATTAAATCAGAATTACAGGGTGTAATTACTTTTCTTTTCCTGAATACCCATTTCTTTCAGACATTTAAATTCCAGTTCAAGCACTAAAAGACACTTGAAAGTAACAGCCTAATAAAAATATTATCAATTAATGAAAGTGTTAGGTTTCTCTTATACTCTGATTTCTTTTTTTGAGGAATTCCTTTCTCTGTGTGTTCTCCACATGACATAATGATTGGCTGTATCTAGTCAAATGCTTCATAAGCTCTTTTAAGTCCTTAGGGTTTTAGTCTCCATTAGTATGCAATGTTCTCACATGTAAATATAATTACATACAATTATTAGCGGAAAAGGATCAGATAAGGTTTATTAAGGAAATATCGTATAATTACACGAGTCCAAAACTTCCTTTTATACATGAGTTCAGCTGAGAATTGGCATCTGTGATATCCACTGACAAAATACTTATTGACTTTTATTTCAATTTGGGAAATCAATACTAGATGGCAAGATCAATACAAGGGTGTTTCCTTGCTTAAAAGACTTAGCCAGAAGCCAGGAGTGGTGGTGCACGCCTTTAATCCTAGCACTTGGGAGGCAGAGGCAGGCGGATCTTTGTGAGTTCAAGGCCAGCCTGGTCTACAGAGTGAGTTCCAGGCCAGCTGGGGCTACAGGGAGACCCTGTCTCGAAAAAAGCCAAAAAAAAAAAAAAAAAAAGAAGACTTAGCCAGAGAAACTCCCTAAAACCTGTGGATGTAAAGGTAATGCTCCAAGTGCTAATGGTCTTCTATACCCTTTTTAACATCAAAATTTTTTTTTTTTTGGTCTTGCAAAGACAGGGTCTCCCTGTAGCCCCCAGCTGGCCTGGACTCACTCTGTAGACCAGGCTGCCTTGAACTCACACAAAGGCCTGCCTCTCGCTCCACAAACCCCCCCCCCCCAGTGCTAGCTAGGATTAAAGGCGTGTGCCACCACACCTGGCTACTAACATCAAATTTTAAAGCTTAAAAGTTGTGCAATGTTCTCTCCTCTCTCTCCTCTCTCTCTCTCTCTCTCTCTCTCTCTCTCTCTCTCTCTCTCTCTCTCTCTCCAGAAGGTGGTTCCTCATCTATCACTCTCTCCCCTGTCCCCTTGAGATGGGATCTTGGGACCCAAAGTCTGATCTTCATGTGGTCTTCAGGCGAGCACAGCAAGCTCTCACTTGCTGAGCCGTCACCCCAGCTTTCCTACTTTGCTTTTGGTTGTTGTGATAAAACGCTGACCAAAACCATCTTGGAGAAGAAAGGGTTTAGTTGGCAGACAGCTCACAGTCCATCATCAAGGGAAGCCAAGGCGAGAACTCACGGCAGGAACCTGGGGGCAGGAACTGAAGCAGAGACCACAGAGTAAAGCTGCTTCTGGGGTGCTCACGCTCAGCTACTTTTCTAATACAGCCCAGGCCCGTATGCCAAGGGTTGGCACTGCCACAGTGGGCTGGGCCCTCCTAGATCAGATCGCAATGAAGAAAATCCCTCACAGGCATGCCCACGGGTCCATCTGATTGGTAAAGGAAATTGCTCTCAGTTGAGGGTCATTCTTCCTACGTATGTATAGTTTGTGTCAAGTTGATAAAAGCTAACCAGCACAGCAGCCCATGCTTTGAATTTTGAACCTCGTTAGAACCCCAACTGTTCTCTAGGAACACTGGAGTGAGCTGAAGGCACATATCTTCTGTGGGCACCTTGTCAGATATGGGTAGAATAATCACAGTCTGATGGTATTTAAGGAAAAAGTCATGAGAGCATAGGTAGAAAAAGCAACTTCTTTGTTGTCAGGAAGTTCTATATGTGTGGGCCTCCATTTGCAAGTGTTCACTGAGGGCCTACAATGGTGGGGTGTTGTTACTTTAGTCCTTGGCCATGAGTAACATGGTCAATTCATTGTCACCCAAATGCGGACATTCTAGGAAACAGAACAGAATACAAACTAGTAAATAACAGGATTCTAAGACAGAGGAAGACAGCTGCTAAAGAGAGCCAAAGAAAGGGACAGCAGGTCATAACAGGAAAAAATGGATTGTTCTAGAATGAAGAAGGCTTCTGCGAAGTATCCAACCATTAGCTGAGACCCAACTGAGGGGACAGGGACAAGGGAGGCTCAGGGAGATTACAATTCCCCCAGTGCCAAGTCTCTAAGGGGGAAATGAGAGGGTTCAAGGTACCCTATGAAAAAGGTGATTGTCGGGCTGGAGAGATGGCCTAGCGGTTAAGAGCGCCGACCGCTCTTGCAGAGGACCCGGGTTCGATCCCCAGCACCCACATGGCGGCCGAGAGCCGTCTGAAACTCCAGTTCCAGGAGAACTCCAGTTCCAGGGGAATCCGAGACCCTCTTCTGACCTCCGCGGCATTGCACGACACGGGTGCACAAACCTGCATGCAGACAGTACATTGATATACATACCGAAATAAATAAAAAGAAACATTTTAAAAAAAAAAAAGAAAAGTGATTTTGGTGCACGCCTTTAATCCTAGCACTTGGGAGGCAGAGGCAGGAGGTCTTTGTGAGTTCAAGGAGGCCAGCCTGGTCTACAGAGAGTGATTCCAGGACAGCTAGGGCTACAGGGAGACCCTGTCCAAAAAGACAAAAAAAAAAAAAAAAAAAAAAAAAGAAAAAAGAAAAGAAAAAGGTGAGTGTCATTAGAGCAAAGACGGTGGTAGAGAAAGAAAACAATTCAAGTCCCTTTGAGAGCTGCAAAAATCACCATAGAGCAAGAGGAAGCAACGACAGGGTGATGCTGTTAGAATTGCATCTTGAGTAGTCTTCGGTATGGAAGGTGAATTTGGAAGGTTCAGAAACAGGTGGGTATGTAGGTATCTGTTGGCCAGGCAGGCATGAGCTTGAAGCAAGGAAGCTCCAGAGGAGACAGAGCCTGTGTCTTGGCAGGTGGAGGGACAGGCGAGCTCCCACGGGCTGAGCTGGCTCTCAGGGACCCCACATCCTTCAGACCATTTGTTGCACAAATGAATTGCATTTACGACTGTAGATATAAACAAAGCAGATGGTATCCACGCCCTTAGGGATCCTAAATACAGGAAAACACTCTCCATATAACCAGATAATCACATAATTCCAAGTCGGTGATGCTAGGTGTCTTTAAGACATGTAGAATGTGCTCTGGGACTGGGAAGGACAGAGAATGAGGGAGGAGCCCAACACAGGCCACATGGAACACACACTGTCTGAATGGACCTGATGGTGCTGTCACTAATATGATCCCGTGTGTCAGCTGCCCACACATCTTCCTAATCCTGTCACATATATGGCCCTCTTTTCACTTAACACTAACTCCAAACCCAGCACCACTTCAAGGTCTGTCACCAAAACACCAGGAAACACGAGGATCTTAGCTAACTTTACCCAGAAAACACAAGAAGGCAGAGATATAATAATGTGATTTATGCTTTTGTGGGTTTTGTCTTCAGTTGCTGGTTCATAACTACCCCCCCCCAGGCCATATCCATGCCAATTGCTCTGCCCCAAAACGGGTCAGAGAAACTCTGACTTTGCCCCGCCTTCTTGTCTTGGAGTTGGAGATAAAGAAACTCTCTGCCCTGCCCTGTCTGAGGGAAGCTCAGAAGAGGTCTCGTTGTTCTACATCTGAGGAGGAAGGAATGCTAGGCTGAGCGAGCAAGAAGAATGTGCACAGACTTCACGAGCATCTCCAGCAGTCTGTCAGAATTAGATCAGACTCCAACCAATCTCATTTTGACAGGGTTGCCCTTGCAACCTATGAAATGAACCCTCCATAAAACCCAGACAGAGGAGATTCAGGGACTTCTAGATAGCTGACCACAAGGTAGTTTCTGAAGGCAGGTGTGTGCTAAGAGAATGGACTGTCCATACCCCATCTTTAGTCTAATTGGTCAGTTCCAGGCTAGTAAGAGACCCTGTCTCAAGAGGAAAAAAAAAAAGTGGACAACCTCTGAGGAATGATACCTGAGTAGGCATCTATTCTCCATGTGAACCTACACATACATGCACACATACACACAAGAGAGAGAGAGAGAGAGAGAGAGAGAGAGAGAGAGAGAGAGAGAGAGATCAATTCTCGGCCTTTTTAAAAACAGTTATTGAAAAAAAAAAAAAAAACAGGCTACAAAGTGGATTTGGCTACCCTAATTGAAAGGGCTGGTGACAAACACCAGGTGTTCTGGTTTGGTTTGCTTTGGTTTGGTTTCATTTGGTTCTTTGAGTCAGGGTCTCCTATAGCCAAGGTTCCTACCTCTACTTTCCAAGTGCTGGGATTACAGGCCTGGGCCACCACACCCAGCTCCCCTGGGTTCTTGAATCAGCTCAGCTTCTAAGAGGTCCCTATGTTTTCCTGGAGAGAAAGCAGAGCCGGTATCCAGCTATACCTGGATCCTCCCTCCATCCCGGTGGCCAGTTCCCAGAATGTACATCTCCTGCAGAAACTCTGTCCCTTCCCATTCACCCAGGCCTGGAATCTGAGCTCATTAAAGAGGAGACAGCCCGCCCAGCCTGATGTCCCCGTCTTGAGGACCGAGCCCCGAGCCAAGCAAGAACTAGAGCTGCATTATCTATCATAGAAGAAACTAGAAAACTTTTGAAAGGCACAGCATCCCTGGTGCCCTTCCCCAGCCTAATATCACTAATGCTATCATGAGATAAAAACCATTACTTACTAGAAAGATGAATAATTAAGCATTTCTCAAAACCTAGAGGGCATGGGCAACAAGGAAAAAGAACTGCACGGCAGCCCCTGTGAGTGATAGACTTAAACGACTCCTTCAAACCCAGATCCCGTAGCCCCTGCTGTACAGCATGTCCATCGATTTCCAAATGAGTTCCTGACAGTTTGGGGTAAAGGGGCCAAACCGTTAGGCTCCCAGTCTGTCTTCTACATTTTACAATTAAGAGTTGGCCTTGTTTAAAGCCCAACCTGTCTTTACCGTTAATACTCAGATAGAACACTTTGATCCAAATGGAAGCTGACTGCCTGATGCAATCCGAGCACATCCTTCACCATAGATCTCATCCCATCATCTCAGCAGGCTGATGTCTGTTTCAGGGGAGCAGTGTGTGCTCCCCCACACGGCACAAGGCACAGCTGATGTTATACGCACTTCGCTGTGCTTCTTTTCTGACAGCCTAGCCTGCACTCTGAGCCTGCCTGTTCCTCTTCAGCTGGTCACTGCTTCCCTCTCTCCCTATTAGCCTGGGCAATGATTGGAATAATTTAGGATTTGCACCACTTGATCATCTGTACAGTTACAACAAATAAAACATTTTCATATGAGCAGTTACCGCCTGTTGACTGTATCATATTGCCGAGAGCTGAACGAATGCCAAACGTGATCACAGAAGGGGAGATGCAGACTCTACAATGATGACACTAATGGGGAAATTACAAAAGGCCCAACAAATGGCATTTGTGTTAAATCAATAATGCTTGCTTTGTTTTTTTTAATTCTAATCTTTCTTCAAGAAAAAAATTATCTTTCTAAACAGTTGGAGATTCCTATTCTTGTACGTCTTCCTGAACATAATTAAAAACATGTTGTGGCGTCTACTTAAGACATCAACTTTCCCAAGGCTGTCTTGTCCACTGCGTCTTAAACAAAGCCACTCATTTTGGCATGGTGCCCCTAATTAATCATTGCAGGCCTTATTGCTGTAACAAAAAAAAAAAAGTATCTTTGTTTAATGATTCATCACAAGCCCAATTTCTGCAGAACTTAATCAAATACAGAACTAACTTTCTAATCATCTTAAATACAAAAAAAAATATGTAGGCCTTGTTTCCTGGATGTTATTTGATGAAAGAAATATTGATAGATGACACACTAGTGATTTAGGCTGCTTAGAGGTTCATGCCTACCCGCCCCCCTGTGTGTGTGTTATGTGTACATGGGGTGGGCCTGTGTGCTCACCTGTGCGTGTGAATATGGAGCTGGAGGTCAAGGTCAGACGACTTCCTCTATTGCTTTCACCTTTATTTGTTGAGACAATGTCTCATTCAACCTAGAGTTCACTGTCTCGGCTAGACTGGCTGGCCCAAGAGCATCCAGGACCCGGATCTCTCTTGTTTCCCAGCCCCAGGGTTACAGGCATACGCTGCCAATGCCCCATTTTTATGTGGGTTCTGGGGATCTGAACTCAGGTCCTTATGCTCATGGACCAAGAATATTATTGACTTAACCATTACCAGAGCCCAGGGATTCTTTCATGAACATGAAAGTCATCCTCTGCTTCGGAAGATGAGCCTTAACCCCATTATCTATTGAGAAAATTAGAATCCTGTGGGCCTAGCAAAGGTTGCTTAGACCCGTGTCCTGGAAAGTGCCTCAGGAATTCACATCCTCATCTGAATCTGTGTTGTGGGACGGCACATCCTGAGGTCAAGGGGCTTCCAGGGGTGCCCACCTCCCCTGGCTGACTTCCTCTCTGCCTGTTCATTCTTCCTCAAATCACCAGGTCTTTCATGACACCTCCTTTCTCCAGACACAACCACGAGCAGAATTCATTTAGAAGACCCCGACGTAAGAAACAGCAGGGCACACTGAGGGACAGAGAAGTTACTTCTAGTCTGCTCTAGGATTCAAAGAAGGGTCTCAGTAAGACAGCAAAGAGCCAGGGGAGGAAATGCTGTGTCCTCTGAAATAAAGCATCTTACAAAACATATCACTTTCTCAACTCAGTGTAATGATCCCCTCACCAGAAACTTGAGCATTCCGTCATCGTTATTATTTTAACCTTTATTTATTGTTATTGTGTGTACGTCTGTGTATGACGTGGGGTGTGCACCATGGTGTGCGTGTGGACATCAGAGGAGAGCTTTGTGGAGTGGCTGCTCCACCCACCTTTACATGGCTGCTGGGGTTTGCTGTCAGGTCCCCAGACCCAGCAAGTGCTTTTGTTTCATTATTGATTTTCTTGCGATTTTCATACAATACTTTGATGGTATTTAGAGCCCCTCCCCATCCCCATTTTCCTTAACTGCCTCTTGCCCAATTTAGTAGATAATATAGGTTATATATATATATCACAGCCTATAGACTCTGATTTGTACCCCTGAATGTCCTTCGGGGTGGGTCATTCACAGTAAGATGCTCTTTCCTGCTCCTTCGGTTGGGCTGGGCTTTCTCCCCCATGTCTATGCTGAGATTTCATCTGGTTTGAGTTTACACAGGATTTCAGCAAGTAATTTTTTTTGTATGTGTATGAATGTACTGTCTGCATGTAGGTTTGTGCACCCATGTCACGCAATGCTGCAGAGGTCAGAAGAGGGTGTCGGATTCCCCTGGAACTGGAGTTAAAGATGGTTCTCGGCCACCATGTGGGTGCTGAGGATTGAACCCGGATCCTCTGTAAGAGCGGTCGGTGCTCTTTACCACTAGGCCATCTCTCCAGCCCCGAGGATTTCAGCAAGTGCTTTTAATCCCACTGAGCTATCTTGCTGGCCCTAATTATCATCATCATCATCATCATCATCATCATCATCATCATCCCAGCTATATTTTTAAAAACGTTAAGCCTCTGGTATTGCTTACCAGTAAGATTGTCCAGCACAGTTTAAGGCTGCAACTCCATCTTTGCCAGCGGCTGCTGCTTAAAGTCTAATGTTACTGTGATAATGGCGGCAGGTTTTATCCATATCAGGCCCTATTACCTGTGCTTTTGAAGCATGTTCCGCTCACAAGTAAGTAAAGGCATCCACGCCATTGTCCACTTTACCCAACCTAGAAAGGCTTGGGAAGAGCATTTTAAAGGGGAATTACTTAGCTCAGGTGGGCCTGTGGGGTGTCTGTGGGGATTGTCTTGACTATTAATTGAGGTGAGAAGACCCACTCTGAATGTGGGTAGCACCGTTTCATGGGCTGGACCCTAAACGGTGTAAGAAAGAAGAAAGTTCGTGAGCGAGCCAGCAGGCAGCAATCTGTGACTGATACTACATCTGTGTACCCACACATCTGAGCTCACGGTTTGTAGCTGCTTTGAGTTCCCACCCTGACTTTCCCTCTCTGACTGACTGTACCTGGAGCTGTAAGCTAGATAAACCCTTTCCTCTCCTGTGTCGCTTCTGTCAAGGGTTTGATCACAGCAACAGAAATGAGTCTAGAGCAGCTTCTTCGACCAAAGGTGTCTCCACTGCCAGGATCATGACCTTGACTTTCTTCAAACTCCCTGGTGTGATGAGGAGCCCCTGGGGGCCTCCAGTCCCAGCTCCTCTGGGCTTAGCCTGACTGATGCAAACGGAGGCTCCCATGATCCTCTCCTGAGAACCACAGGCAGCTTCCACAATCTTGACCTCCGGAATGAGCATGTCTTCTTTCTGTTTTTGTTTGTTTGTTGTTTTTTAATGTTTCTTGTGGGGCCTTATTCAGATAGTGTCCTTCTCCTGTAGCTCCAGCTATTCTGGAACTCCCTCTGTAGACCAGGCTGGTCTTGAACTCACAGAGATCCACCTGCCTCTGCCTACCAAGTGCTAGGATTAAAGGCATGCACCACCACCAAGCCCGGCTTATTATTATTATTATTATTATTATTATTATTTATCTTTGTGTGTCTGTGTGTCCATGTGTGTATGTATCTGTCTGTATGTGTTGTCTATGTGTGTATCTGTGACTCTGCATGTGTGTTTGTGTCTGTGTAACTGAATGCCACATGTGTGCAAGTGCTGTTAGAGGCTGAAAGAGGGCATCACATACCTTGCAACTGGAGTAACAGGTGGTTGTGTGCCAGTGGATGGAGGTGCTGGGAACTGAACTTGGGTCTCCTGAAAGAGCAGCAAGCACTCCTAACTGCTGAGTCATCTCTGAAGCCCTGAGCACTATGTCTTTGCTAGTGGCCAACAGGACATGGGGTTTTAGAATGTGGCAGACCCAGCCTCAGTTCCCAGCTCCCTCCGTGAGCCCCAAGAAGACTAACAGAACTTCCCTGACCCTCACTTTCCTCATCTGAAAAGGGTGGCTTAGCAGAGTACCTATCTCATCGATAAGATGAAATGAACTTCTCCAGAGAGAAGCATTTATAAAAGAGCCACACACACAATAGGCATGGAGAAAATGGCAAAGCATGTGGGGTTGAATAGACATGCTGCCTGACTGCAGGCCCTCACTGACTAGTAGAATTGGTGTGAGATGGTCCTTCCTACTGCAGGCTGCATGCTTCTCTATTTCAGCTTCTCCATCTCTCTGCAACCTGCTGACCGCAGCTTCAGTGCCTGCTGGAGCCATGGCCTGATGGGAAGTGAGAGATAGGAAGTGAGAGATGGGAAGTGAGAGATGGGAAGTGAGAGATGGGAAGTGATAAAGAAGGCATAAGAGACCTTGGGGACCAGACCGGGGAGGGGGGAGAAGAGGAGAGGATGTAAGAAACTATAGGGCTGGAGTGATGGCCTAGCCGTTAAGAGCACCGACCACTCTTGCAGAGGACCTGGGTTCGATCCCCAGCACCCACATGGCGGCCGAGAACCATCTGAAACTCCAATTCCAGGAGAATTCCAGTTCCAGGGGAATCCAATGCCCTCTTCTGACCTCCGCGGCATTGCACGACATGGGTGCACAAACTTGCATGCAGACAGTACATTCATACACATACAGAAATAAATAAAATTAATAAAAAAAGGAAGTGAAAAGAAACTGTAGAGCACCTGCAGTTCCTGAGGAGACCTCGCCTCCCTCTGTGTGACTTCCCAAACTGCCATTTGCCAGGTCTCATCTTTTGTCAGGTAGATGGAAGTGGCTTCTTAAGGGATGACTGAGATAATGTCTATGAAGTGCCAAGAACAGATCTGTCCCGTATAAACAGAAGATATCACTGTGCCTGGAGGCCAGCTTCTAGTGACCAGCTATACAAATGGCCACTCTGTCACTTACACAAGACAATACCTAAGAATTATTTCCTCCCTCTCCCTGTCTCTCTCCCTCCCTCTTTCCCTCCTTCCATCCCTCCATCTACCTTTTTTTAACATTTTATTTATTTATGGTGTATGAATGTACTGTCTGCATGTAGGTCTGTGCACCCATGTCGTGCAATGCCACAGAGGTCAGAAGAGGGCGTTAAATTCCCCTAGAACTGGAGTTAAAGGCGGTTCTCAGCCGCCATGTGGGTCCTGGGGATCGAACCCGGGTCCTCTGCAAGAGCAGTCGGTGCTCTTAACCACTAGGCCATCTCTCCAGCCCCCCCCATCTACCTTTAAAGATTTTGTTCTGTGTATGAGGGTTTGCCTGAATGTATGTAGGTGTACCATGGCCATGCAGTGCCTAGGAAGGCCAGAGCAGGGCATCAGATCCCCTAGAACTAAAGTTTAGACAGTTGTTAGCCATCATGTGGGTACTGGTAACTGAACCCAGTTCCTCTGCAAGAGCAGCCAGTACTCTTAAACACGGAGCCATCCATCCAGCCCTTCAATCTATCTTTAACACATTCCATTATCAAAAGCCCTTAAGGCTTCTAATGATAACTTATATAATAAATATATTCAAAATCAGCAAAATGGGGGCTTGAAAGATGGCTCAGAGGTTAAGAGGACTCAGTTTAGTTCCCAGCACACACATGGTGGCTAACAACCATCAGTAACTCCAGTTCTAAGCACTCTTTTGGCCTTCATGGGTTTGCACACGTGGGTGTACTTACACAGGCGTAGGCCAAAACACTCATATACTTAAAACAAACAAATAACTAAATGAAAACAGTATCACAAGCCAGCTGTTGGAGTACACATGTTAATCTCAGCACTCAGGAGTCAGAGGCAGAAGACAGGAATTCAATATTCTCCTCAATTACATAGCAAATTCAAAGCTATGTGGGTTATACGAGACCCTGTCTCAAAAAAAAAAAAAAAAAAAGAGGGGTGGGGACTGGAAAGATGGTTCAATGGTTAAAAGCATTTACTGTTCTTTTTTATATTAAAATTAGTTTATTTTCTACTTAACTTTTAATAAACAAGAAGAAACACAGTAGTCTTGAATTTACTGTTCTTGTAGATGATCACAGTTCAGTTCCCCACACCTGAGGTGGGCAGCTGAGAATTGCCTATAACTCTAGTTTCAAAGAATCTGACTCCCTCTTCTGACCTACACAGGCATTACACACATGTGGTGCACCTACATACATCCAGGCAAACACTCATACACATAATATTAACATTTTATATATATATATGGCTGCACTTGCAGAGGACCTAAGTTTGGCTCCTAGCACCCATATGGTGGCTAATAACCATCTATAAATCTGTAACTCCAGTTTCAGGGGATCCAACACCAAGTTCTGACTTCCACAGGCATTGTATAACATGGGTGCACTTACACACATGCAGGAAATATACTCATACATATAAAATAAATAACAAATAAAATTTATATATTAAAACATAAAGAAATATATATAATAGTAAAAATATGTGTAGTATATAAAATATGCAATAATAATGTGTGTAGTATGTGTTGTGTGGTACATATGTATGTGTGGGATATATGCTGTGTACACATATGGTATGTGTAGTACTATGTAGGAGTATGTATGTGTGGTATGTGTATTGTGCTGTGTGCGTATGGGGCATATGTGTGTACATCTTGAACCCAGTAACTCCAACCTGGGGCAGCTCGGGAGGGTCAGCAGGGGTCTGGCATGGTCATATTAGCAATGCAGGGGCTGGCTTTACCTGGTCTCTGCATGGAACTCAGATGCACTGGCCATCACAACAGGAATCACAGATCTTTCCCGAGTGCTTCCTGGGAATTCCCCTGATGGCCAGTGAGAGCCAAGAGTGACGGACTCTCAAGTTCACAAGTAGACGGAGCCTGGCCCTGGAGGTCTCCCTCCCCCCCCCATTCCTCCAGACCTCCCTCCCCCCCGCCCCATTCCTCCAGTCCTACCCAGTCCCCATAGGCGGCAGCACGAAGTGGGTGTGAGCCAGGCCTGGTCAAAGGAGAGCCCTCTTCCTCCAGCTGCCTCCATCTGGACCTTCTTTCTCCTAAAAGTTGAGCCACCTGTTACAATCGGCCTATGTTGGGACATTAAACACAACTTGAGAAAAAACTATCATATGTGTGGGGAAGTCCCCACTAATGACTGAACTGGGGGATGAGGCCAGGGTAGGAGGCAGGGAGTGGGGGGTCAGGGTATGACCTCAAGGCTTCAGGTAGCTCCACAGGTCAAGCTGTCTAGCTACCCTATGCCCCAGTCTCCCTGTCATAGAGACTCCTACATTGATGGTGGGAGGGGAAGAACTGCATTCTGGGATCCTGTGGACAGAAAATCAAATATGGCTGCCTTTACCAGTTGCCGTACCTCAGAGAAGCTACTCACCTCCTTAGAGCCTCAGTATGTGCAACCTGAAGCCCATGGGGCATGTGTGTCCCAGGAGAGCTATAGATGCAACCCAGTACATTTGTGAACCACAAATATCATGTCACCATGGCAAAGGTTGGACAGCCCTGTTAGGTCCTCATCTCTTCATAAGAAAAATGAAGGGAGCCACTTAGGAAATCATTGTGAGAATGAGAGACAAAGTATGCAATGATGATGATGATGGTGAGGATGATGATGATGATGATGATGATGATGATGATGATTTCTACCATGCTTTGCACTTCTACTGTAGGAAATTTTTGCATAATTATTTCATCCTTGTGTCAGTCCTCGATAGAGGATCCATGGTAACTATTCCTGTTTTATACCTGAGAAACATCATGCATGGAGATGTTGGACAGCAAGTCTGAGATGCAAAGCCAGTTCTGTGTGTGTGTGTGTGTGTGTGTGTGTGTGTGTGTGTGTGTGTGTATGTGTCTATGGAGGGGCATGACTCTGTGTGCACATGCTTGTGGAGGACAGAGATCAACCTCAGTGTCATTCTTCAGGCCCCGTCTACCTTGTTTTTTGTTTTATAATGTATATGAGTGTTTTGCCTACATGAATATAAATGCATCCATGCATGCCCTCGGAGGCCAGAAGAGGACATTGGATCCCCTGGAACTGGAGTTTTGGACAGTTGTTAGTTGCCATATGAATGCTGGGAACTGAACTCGGATTCTCTGCAAGAGCAGCCAGTGCTCTTAAGTGCTGAGCCATTTCTCTAACTCCCTACCTTATTTTTTGAGACAGAGTCCCTCACTAGTATGGAGCTCAGTGAGCAGCTAGGCTGGCCGGCCAGTGAGCCCTAGGGATCTGCCTGTTTCCACCCTGGGACCACGTGCACCTGCCACCTGCCTGGATTCTGGGACTCGAACTCAGGTCCTCATGCTTCCACGACAAGCACTTTACCTACTGAGCCATCCCTTCAGCCCCCCTGAATTAGCATTTTGGAACTGCCCACCCAGCACCCCACACTGCTGTGCTCCAGAGACCAGAAGGTTGATAACCAAACACCCTCCTGGAGCTCACACACTGGAGGGAAGAGGATTCCTGGAGGTAAATGTACAATCAGCTCACGGTTCTGAAAGCCAGGCACAGGGAAGCGCCTGAGGAAACAGAGGAAGAGGGCAGGCCTCCAAGCTGTCGCAAAAGATAAGCTAGGCCCATCTTCCAGCAAAGAAAATTCCAGGCAGAGGAAAAGAACAAGAGCCATTGTATCAGTGACTTTTCCATTGCTGTGATAAAACGCCATGACCAAGGCAACTTAAGGAAGGAAGAGTCTATTGGGCTTATGGTTCCAGAGGGATAGAGTCCATTATGAAGGGAAGGCATGGCGGAAGGCAGCGGGAGCAGAAAGCTGAGCCCTCACAGCTTCAAACGGGCACAGGAAGCTGTGAGAAACAGACTGAAAGTGGGCAAACTATATACTCTCAAAGCCCATCCCCAGTGACAGGCTTTCTCCAGCATGGCCACACCTCCTAAACCTCCTCAAACAGTGCCACCAAATGGGGACAAAGTATTCAGATACCCAGAAGCCTATGGAGCACATTCTCATTCCTCAAAGTAGCAGCCTGGATCAGTTAGCTTTCTATTGCTGTGACAAAAACTTGCCAAAAAGCACCTTGGGGAAGAAAGTGTTTATGTGGCTTCCAGGTCCAGATCGGGGCAGGGACTCAGGACAGGACAGGAGGCAGGAGGCAGGAGCTACAGCCCAGAGCGTGGAGGAGCGTTGCTTCCTGGCTTGCTCCTCTGACCCTGGCCCATGCTCAGGCTGCTTTCTTACACAACTCATGACCACCTGCCCAGGTGCGACACCACCCACAGTGGGCTGGGCCTTCCCATACCACTCAACAATCAAGAAAATGTCTCACAGACCTGCCTATAGGCCAGTCTGGTGGGGGAGTTGGGCAGTTAAGGGTCTGACTTCCCAAATATGTCAAGTTGTCAGCTAAAGCTCTCTGGCCCAGAGCCCAAGATGGTCACTGAAAACAAAGCTCCTGGGGCTCCATATAGTTATAAATTCTCCATAATGCACACCCCACTCCCAGGGTTTGTATTACTGTTGAGACAGTAAGACACCCTGCAGGAGAGTCTCACACAAACATATTTGATTACACAGCCATTTCTGCACCTAACACCTGTTGGCATCCCACAGAGCTACGTTTCTATGGAAACCAACTTGGGGAACTCTGCTTTCAACTCAGAGTCCTTTCTCTCCAATGGTGTACAGTTTCTTAATTCTCTTCCCCAACAAACACTCATCAACGTCTTACTAAGTGTGAGACACAGTGTTCAAGTAGGCTGGAGCTAGAACAAAGGACAGCCCACTGCCTCTGCTGTAAAAGACACACCTGGGGCTGAGACGGTTAAGTGCATTTACCACTCCTGCAAAAGACCGAAGTTTGGTTCCTAGCACCCACATCGGGTGGCTTATAACAGCCTGTAACTCCAGCTCCAGGGGACCCAACGCCCTCTTCCCGCCTCTGTGGGCATCCGCAAACGTGTGTGTGTGTGTGTGTGTGTGTGTGTGTGTGTGTGTGTGTGTGTGCCCACACACAGACTGACACAATTTAAAACAAAGTAAATATTTAAAAGATAGTAGTAAAAGAAAATTCATACCCACAAATCAAGTAACTGACCACCCAGGAGGGAGACTCCAGTATGTGGACACTGACCCTCCCCAGTTCAGTGACCTCAAACTTGCAGGGGACAGTTTATAGTGCTGAATGGTTGAAGACAAGACCCATTTCAGACCCCTTCCTTGTCTCCTGTGATAATTCACCCCTTGGACCTGCCAGCATTGGGAGGCCACAAAAAAAATAAAAGTAAAAAAAAGAATCTCACCGGATCCGAGTGATTTTTTTTTGAAGGAAAGAAACAGTGGTTGCCTAGAGATGAGACAAGAGGGAAAAGTCTCTGCAATTTATACCTTCGCAACCTCCTCTCCAGAAGAGGGAAACTGGAGATGCTGCGATCCACCCCCTGCAGATCCAATTTCAAACACACACCCACAGCCAACACCAGGCTTAAGCAGCCTCTGAGCTGGATGAAATTGACTTCCACCACCTCTCACCCACCTGCCAGCCAGCTTTCTCATTTTCCACCTGCACAGGATTAGTTTTCAAAAGCCGAGCTTTTCTCCTAAGGACCTGCGGATGAAAGGAGAAGACCGCGCTGGAGAGAGGGGGGTAGCAGAACCCTATTTGTTCAGTTCTAACATGTACTTTTAAATAGTGTGTGTTTATGCAGGTGTACGCATAGGCTCCCATGGGATGTCTGTGTGCACTCATGGGATGTATATGCTCACCCGTAAATGTGTGTGGAGGCCACGGGTCAACCCTCAGGCGTCATCCCCCAGATGCCTCCACCTTGAGTTTTGAGGCAGGGACTCTCAAGCTGAGACCTGAGCCCACTGAGTAGCCCAGACAGACTAGCTGGTAAGCCCCAAGGATCCGCTTGTCTGTTTCCCCTGTGCCAAGAATATAAACACAGAGGACCACACCCAGCTTTTCACATGGATGCTGAACATCCGAACTAGAGTCCTCCTGCTTATACAGTGAGAACTTTACCCAATGAGCCATGTCCTCAGCCCCAAACATACTTACCTTAGTTACCCTTGAGTAGACTGCTTGGCTTCAAAAAATATTGGTGATTCACACCTTTAATCCCAGCCTGCAGGAAGCAGAGGCAGGTGGATCTCTGTGAGTTCTGGACCAACCCGGTCTACATAGCAAGTTCCAGGGATCTTTTGGTTTACAGTAAGGACATTAGGCACTACATGAGCCAGGTTGACAGTGTAGTAGCTTGGAATTCCTGCTTTGAATCAGCTGCTGCTCAAGGCCTTCTCTACTTAATGCCTCCCCTCATCCTTAGCCCCATTTTACAGATCATAAAATAGAAACTTTAAAACGTTCAGTAACTTAGCCAAAGTCCTACAGCTGGGAAACCCATTGCCACAAAGTCAGGGCAGAGGGAGCTGGGAATGGTTAATGGCGTCTTCTCCCTGTGAAAGCTCTGTACTGCAGCCTTGGCACACTTGGATGTCAGCTTGCCTATAAGGCAAGGCCTGGGTTCTACACCCTCCGCCCCCCCCCCAGTACTTAGGAAGTAGAGGCAAGAGGATCAAAAGTTCAAAGTCATCCTTTGTAAGAATTTGGAGGGGAGCTTGAGCTAGAGACCCTGTCTCAAAAAAAAAAAAGTCTCGGGGCTGGAGAGGTGGCCTAGCGGTTAAGAGCGCCGACCACTCTTACAGAGGACCCGGGTTCGATCCCCAGCACCCACATGACAGCCGAGAACCGTCTGAAACTCCAATTCCAGGAGAACTCCAGTTCCAGGGGAATCCGACGCCCTCTTCTGACCTCCGCGGCATTGCACGACATGGGTGCACAAACCTGCATGCAGACAGTACATTGATACACATACAGAAATAAATAAAATTAAAAAAAAAAAGTCTTAGCAGTTCTCAGACGTTGCAAGGCTGCCCACCAGGGGGCGCCACTGCGTGGAGATAGTTCCTTTTTCACACTTGGGATGAGGAGTGAAAGGAGCTGGGGGTGGGGGGGAGCCCAGGGATGTGCCAAGAACCTTGCGACGGCTACAGCAGTCCCGCCCGATTGCAAAGAAATAATCAGTTCGAGTGTTGATACCGTGAAGGTTGAGAAACCTTGGTTTAAGCCCTATTATCGGCCCCAAGGTCACCAATCTTGTGTGATTTGTCTTCCCTAACTAAGAGCATCTTTGCACCTCAACCATATTGGTATACCGGGATAGGTAATTTTCAGCCTGGTAGCTTCCTGATGGTGTATGTGTGTAGAATGTCCAGCAACACCCCCAGTTTCTACTTCTTAGATGCCAGAGCCCTTTACCCACCCAAATCATGGCAAGCAAAAATTACTCTGGAGGCTGCCAAAGGCTCCCATTTCCCCTTCTTTCTTGCCCTGTGGCAAGTCTGCCCTAACAAAACTACCCAGAAATATATTAAGACAGCATTCTGGAATGTTCATAGTCACAAGAGTTTTTTTAAGTAGATGTGGGCTGAAGAGATGGCTCAGAAGTTAAGAGCACTGGGTGCTCTTGAAAGGAACTGGGTTCAGTTCTCAGCACCCACATAGTGCCTAGCAGCAGTCCATAATTCCAGTTGCAGGGGAATCTGACGCCCTCTCCTGGCCTCTGTAGGCATTGCACATATGTGGTGCACTTACACACAAGCAAACAGCTCATACAGATAAAATACAAATAAATAAATAAGTAGCTGGGAGTGGCAGCACATGCTTTTAATTCCAGCACTCTGGAGGCAGAGGCAGGCAAATCTCAGCAAGTTCAAGACCAGCCTGGTCTACATAGTTCCAGGCCAACTTGGGCTACAGGGAGACCCTGGGGTTGATCTTGATTGTCAACTGGACAAAAATCAACCATCACATTTATTTTGGTCAAAAATACATAAATAAATAAATAAATAAATAAATAAATAAATAAGAATTTCAAGTAGATGGACTTCCTTAAATCCACACCTGTGATCTATATGATTATGGACACACACAATTTTCTTTTCTTTTTCTTTTTTTTTTTTGTTTTTTGTATTTTTGAAACAGGGTCTCCCTTTTAGTCCCAGCTGGCCTGCAGCTCACTCTGAAGACTAGGCTGGCTTTGAACTCACAGAGGTCTGCCTGGCTCTGCCTCCTAAGTGCTAGGATTAACACAATTTTCTTTTAATACTGTATTAGTTAACTTTCTTGTTCCTGTCACAAAAATACCCACCAAAGCCATTGAAGGAGAGTTGGGGATACAGTTTCCCATGGTGGGAAAGTCAGGGCCCAGGAGAGTGAGGTGGCCGGTCACATGGCATCCTCAGTCAGGTCCTCGACGTGCCCTCCTGTATTCGGCACCCCATGGAGGGGTGCCTCCCTCCGCACACACATTTAGCTGCACACACATTTCTTATCTCAGAACATTCGGGAAACACCTTCAAGAGGAGCTCCTAGATGATTCTTGTCCAGCTGACAATCAAGCTCAACCATCACAAGCATCTTGGCAGATTTTGCACTAAAACGTATTAAAAATTATTTTGTCATTTTTGCCACGGTAGTATTAGAGTAAGAAATTAATCATAGGGCTGGAGAGATGGCTCAGCAGTTAAGAGCACTGGCTGCTCTTGCAGAGGACCCAGATGTGATTCCCAACACCCACATGCAGCTAACGACTGTCTGTGACTCAGTTCCAGGGGCTCTAACACCTTCTTCTGACCTCTGCAAGCATTGCATGACATGGGTGCTTACACACATGCAGGCAATATACTCATACACATAAAATAACAATAATAAATAAAATGTTGGGGGCTGAAGTGATGGCTCAGCAGTTAAAAGCATTGGCTATTCTTGCAGAGGACCCACATGGTGGCTAACAACTGTCCATGACTCCAATTCCAGGGGATCTGATGTCCTCTTCTGATCTCCATGGGCATTGCATGATATGGCAGATACACTTACACACATGCAAGCAATATACTCATACACATAAAATAAAAATATTTTTAAATTTATTTTTATTTTTATTTTATTTATGTGTATGAGTATACTGTCTGCATGTAGGTTGGTGCACCCATGTTCTGCAATGCCGTGGAGGTCAGAAGAGGGCATCGGATTCCCCTGGAACTGGAGTTAAAGATGGTTCTTAACCCCCATGTGGGTCCTGGGAATCGAACCCGGGTCCTCTGCAAGAGCAGTCAGCACTCAACCGCTGAGCCATCTCTCCAACCCCAATAATAAAATATTTTTTAAAGAAAAAAATTAAAGTCGATTGTCGTGGCTCATGCCTTTAATCCTAGCACTCAGGAGGCAGAGGCAGGTGGATCTCTGTGAGTTCAAGGCCAGCCTGGTCTATGTAGTGAGCTCCAAGCCAGCTGGGACTAAAGGGAGACCCTGTCTCAAAAAGACAAAAAGAAAGAAAGAAAGAAAGAAAGAAAGAAAGAAAGAAAGAAAGAAAGAAAGAAAGAAAGAAAGAAAGAAAGAAAGAAAGAAAGAAAGAAAGATCATACTCTTTATTTCACAGTGCACACATTATCAGTCCTGGTCATGTGGACTGCAGACTCTACCCCAGAATAGAAATATAGATCAATATTGTCTTTTCTGTTGCTGGTAATGATCTGGTTGTGGAGTCCCATCATGATTCCAAAATGAATTAGATCTTAATCTGAAGTAGCTCTACAAGGGGGAGGAGTCACCAGCCAGCTACCCTGAGCCTTGCAGATCTTTGTCCTGAGAAACTGCCCACCCTCAGAAAGTGGGCAGTAGCAAAGGCAAATAAGATCAGGTGATGTGCAAGGCCTGGGTTTGAGTGGGTGAGGCACCCTTCTTCTGTACAGCCTAAACACATCTGAAAAGGCAAGAGACATCTTCAAAGACTGATGAGGACATTCCATGGTTGCGGAAACTGAGGCAGAGCCAAATCCAGGCAAACTTTGCATGATGTTTGTAAAACACGGGCCAGCAAATGATTCCTGCCAAGGCCCAGATAGTAATATTTCCATCCTGTAGGTCATATGACCGCCAGGCCTTCTTGGCATGAAGGATGGACACAGATGACATAGAGGTGACTAAGCCTCACCTTGTGCCCATAAAACTGGATTTCCAGACACTGAAGTTTGAATTTTTCAAGTCAGTTTTGATTCACAAATATTACAGCTTCCCCCCAATCATTTAAAAATATGAAAATACATGCTGAGCTCCCAGGCAGTACAATAACACACATCGGCCTAGATTTGGCCCAACTACTCTTCCATAGAACATAGTCCTGTACATTCCCGCCTATCTATTTGTACAATGGCAGGATTGGTCCCTGATGTTTAGAAGTTGGTTTGGTTTGAACTAATAGGGATTAATCTGCCAGTACCTGAACTTCTGCAATGTTCTGTTTTCATAACAGGGGCAAACTTCAAATAACACAGTTTCATTTCTCTTTTCCTGCACTGACTGTGGGTATGTACAGGATGATGAGACCAAAA
This sequence comes from Rhizomys pruinosus, assembly GCA_009823505.1. Lineage (NCBI taxonomy): Eukaryota > Metazoa > Chordata > Mammalia > Rodentia > Spalacidae > Rhizomys > Rhizomys pruinosus. The sequence continues at coordinate 922,271 of VZQC01001015.1, forward strand.
AAAACAGCAAAGAAATGCTTGAATTTGAATTTCTAGGTTTACAAAGGTTCCACTTAAAAATGGCCATGAAGAGTGGACCCCCAGCTCCTGTCCTTCCTTGGACACTGAAAACACGGGAAGCTCGGGGGACAGACCTTAGGCTCAAAACTTGCCATTGGTTATGAATTTTTCACCAACGTTGCGTTTGCATTTTTTTTAAAGGAATTCTTCTTCGTCATCTTTGAAGCAACAACCATCACCATTTTCAGATTTTCGATGACTTATAAAACTTTTTCTCCCCACCTCTCTTTATGGGGAAGGTCGGTCACTTTTAAGATATAAGAGAATTTGAGAACAGATTAATGACAAAGTCAAATGATGATTTTTATTTTAGCGGAAGTTTCGATGCGTTTGCTGCCTGCTTTAGCTACTGATAATAAAGTACAGTTGACATGTAACTGTGTAAGTTCTTTGCTTTAAAGTTCAAGGAGGGATCAAAAGAGTGAATTCTCTCTTTAAAAAGAAATGTCCTGGAAGGAAAAATAAAAGGAAGGTTGTTAGTGGGGAGGGGGACCACATGGCTGCTTCCCCCTTTTGTCTTCCCCTCCTCTTTGTGGCCCAGAGACAGAGCACTGACTGACTTCTTCGGAAGGGAGATCAGTGAAATTGTCAGTTGATTACTTCTCCTTGATTAGCATATATAAGAGCCCTGTGATACAGTATTTGCATTCCTATTTAGCCATGATTTTTGTGGGGCACCAATGATTAAACTTGTCACAGGGCTTGATTGACGGGGTCAGATCTTTACTTTCTACTCTTTTGAAATTAAAAACAAATGTGTCAGCTTCCTTCATGGGCCGGAGCTCCGTGAAGCTTGCCTAGCTTGTCATTGTAGATAGGTCAGGAATGTTTTAATTTTAGGGATGGAATTCTAGTTGTCAAGTAGAGTGTGATGGCGTGTGGTTGTGGGGATGAGATGTGAAGGGTGTAACACAAAGGACGAGAAGAACAGAGACAAAGACACTCACATTATTAGACAGATTTAATTAGTCTGAATGGATATTATGCTAGATGAAGCAGTGAGCTGTGAAATTAACCCTTGATTACGGATTGGCGGATCACACTCATAAAGAGAATCAAACCTTTGTGGAGAGCCGCCGAGGTGTGATTTCAGCACACTCCCCACCCCCCAGGTCCCCCAACCCTTCTGAGTTGTCTGCCAGATCCTCACCCCCCCCACACCAGTGTCTCCATAAAGCCCAGCTCATCTTGAACTTAGGCAAGCAGGTGTCCCAGAGAAGGAACCACACTCAGCTCACCTCTCTTCAACTTTAGAGAGAGCACCATGCCAACAGCAGGGAGAGTGAGGCTGAGGGACTTGCTAGGATATCTACCCTCGAATCCAAATTAGACGGTGGGAAACAAATTTGAACAATAGCCGGCCTCCATCATTTTCAATAGATGGCCACCTCCTAGAAGTATTTGGCCTTAACAAAATGTTCCCCTACGTATTACTCCTGTCCTTGGTCTTTTCCAGCAGGCCCAAACTCCATGTGACCTCCAGGAATTCCAAGGCATATTGAAAAGGGGGAGGGTGGCCCAGTGGTCCCGCTGCTCCAGGCTACATTTCAAAGTCCTTTACTTCACAGTCTCTGGAATGAGGGTCTATCATATAGGTAAACAGAACTGCAGTTACCACTGTTTTCCTCATAGAGATGGTATTTTGTACCGGCCGTGGTGGCACACGCCT
>VZQC01001015.1:927532-940184 GCA_009823505.1 Rhizomys pruinosus
AAAAAAAAAAAAAAAAAAAAAAAAAAAAAAAAAAAAAAAGCCAGGCATAGGGTTAGGGAGAGATGGCTCAGCCATTAAGAGCACTCGCTGGGGCTGGAGAGATGGCTCGGCAGTTAAGAGTGCTGACTGCTCCTTCAGAGGACCTAGGTTCCATCTCCAGCACCCACATGGTGGCTAAGAACTGTCTTTAACTCCAGTTCCAGAGGAATCCAATGCCCTCTTCTGACATCCCTGGCATTGCACGACATGGGTGCACCAACCTACATGCAGGCAGTACATTCATACACATAAAAAATAATAATTAAGTGGCTAGAGAGATGGCTCAGTGCTTAAGAGCACCGACTGCTCTTGCAGAGGACCCAGGTTCTATTCCCAGCACCCACATGGTGGCTAAGAACCATCTTTAATTCCAGTTCCAGGGGAATCCAACACCCTCTTCTGACCTCCGTGGCATTGCACGACACAGGTGCAACAACCTACATGCAGACAGTACACTCATACACATAAAAAATAATAATAATAAATTTTTAAAAATTAAAAAAACAATAAAAATAAAATAAAAAAGAGCATTTGCTGCTGCTCTTCCAGGGGACCTAGGTTTGGTTCCCAACACCCATGTAGCTGCCCACAACCACCTGTAACTCCAGTTGCAGAGGATCCATATCCTCTTCTGTCCTCCTTGGGCACTGCATGCCCCCGGCACACACACACATAAATAAAAAATAAATATTTTTAAGCCAGGCATGTTGGCACATGTTTATTATAAAGTCTTGATCCCCCTGCTTCTGCCTTCCAAGTGCTAGAATTACAGGTATGCACCCACCACACTCAGTGTTCAGGCGGCACTGAAACTTAGACCAATGGCTCTGTCCTGCTAGACAAGCACTCTGCCTTCTGAGCATCCTCACAGGTCTCTGCATTCAGAGGTAAAGCAGATGACAATGCAGATCTCCTGTCCCGAACCTAAACGCAGCATCTAGGGAAGTGAGTGCTCAGCCAGGCTTCTCTCTACTGCCGCTGCCCAGGGCTGTGACAGTGCCCTCTGAGCACTTGGTGCGCAAGCTGCCGCCCTTTGGGAGCCAAGGTTCACATGTGCCATGTACAGCTTAGCCTATCAGAGACTCGCTAGGGGACCGAGCCTACAGCTCCCTGTTCATGAGGAAGATTAAAACATAACAGGCTACCATTTCTTTTACCTCCCAAACTACCCAGAAGCTCAGAGAAGGGCATGTGCCTCCAGAGGGCATAGCTATATGTTTATACATGTGTGACTCATGTGTGTAGAAGATGCTAAGCTAAGAACCCGGTTCCTGGCTTATGTCCGTTCATTAGGTTCTGTCTAATCTTTCAGGTGTCTTGGCCCCAGCAATTCTGAACAAGCCCAGTGCTCCTTAGAATTCCACCTTTGTCCTTCCATTAACCTCTTCCCACATAAACCCTTGCTGTGTTTCAAAGCCCTGTTCAAATATCACTGCCTCTCCCAAGGCTCCATACCCGGGCTCTTCTACCCAGCTCTGGCCACCCACAGACTGCCCTCTGTAAAGTCTCATGTGACATGTTCACCCGTGCCTTGGCTGACAATCACCTAAGTGTCAGGACTATGGATTGCATTGACGAGACTCCACTCAAGTCTAAAGCACAGAGATTTTCCTGGCCCTTGAAAACTTCAGACTGCAATAGATCCCGGCAAAGCTGGATCCACGGTCAAAGGACGTTAGAAATCGGACTCCCTGAGTGGTTCTTCTTCCCCAGAAGTCTAATTTTCATGTGGCAGCTCAGGAACCCCCCAACAACCCCAGCTGAACCACCCCAATGCGAAGAATTTCAAGGGAAAAGAAAAACTTCCTCTGGACTGAGTAGGGTGATGAGACCATCTAAAAACTAATCTTTGTGGCCAGCAGAATAGAGCACACCTATTGGCCAGACTGTCACATGCACAGCACTGCAGAGTGGAAGTGAGGTGTTATCCAAACCCTTACACTGTACTGAGAAGGAAACAGATACTCTCCCAAAGAAAAAACAGGCGTGGAACCCAAAGGAAATAACACTTACCTAGCACAGGTCTCTCTCTCTCTCTCTCTCTCTCTCTCTCTCTCTCTCTCTCTCTCTCTCTTGTTTTCTCAGCTGATTTGGGAGACAGATAGATAGTGGGACCCAAGTTCTGTTCTCACAAATACTCAGCACTTTGAACTGCTCAGCTGTTTCTCAAGCCCCAGCGATTCATCGTTGTTTTTAATCTATTATTTTAATGCTCATTGTTTTTATTCTTTGAAATTTTTCATAGATAGATACAATATATCTCAATAAAATACAACCCCTTCCGGGCGTGGTGGCACACACCTTTAATCCCAGCACTCAAGAAGCAGAGGCACATGAATGGATCTCTGTGAGATCGAGGACAGCTTGGTCTACATAGTGGGTTCCAGGCCAGTTGGGGGCTACAGGGAAACCCTGACTCAATAGATAGATAGATAGATAGATAGATAGATAGATAGATAGATAGATAGATAGATAGATAGATAGATATAGATAGATATTGACATATATATATATATATATCCCCCTACCCCCACCCTCCAACTTTGCCCCATCTCCTGCCTCAATTTATCTCCCTCCTAACTTGAAGCTATCTTTTATGTAAATATATATAACCCACCAAGTTGAGAGTTGTTGGATTTTGTTGTTGTTGTTGTTGTTGTTGTTGAGACAGGGTCTCCCTGTAGCCCCAGCTGGCCTGGAACTCACTCTATAAGACCAGGCTGGCCTTGAACTCACAGAGATCCGCCTGCCTCTGCCTCCCAAGTGCTGGGAGTAAAGGCTTGCACCACCACGCCTGGGTTAAAGATGGTTCTTAGCCACCATGTGGGTGCTGGGAATTGAACCCAGGTCCTCTGGAAGAGCAGTAGGCGCTCTTAACCGCTGAGCCATCTCTCCAGCCCCCAAGTTGAGTTTTTAATACTTCATAGTACCTAGCATTTTGTCCTCATAAAGTAGATGTTCAGTGCAATTGTTGAGGGAGTGAAAACACAAATAACATGACTAAATGCAAGCAGCTAAGTCTCAGCTCTCGTGTCTCCTCTTTGACTTTGACAGTTCCCTGGGTTGAATATCTCCTAAACACTTGAGACCCAAAGTGTTTTGTATTTCGGAAGATTTGCACATATATCATGAGATATATTAGAGATGAGAGCTAGCTCTAAACAAAGGTTACATTTAAGATTCACATACACCTGGGGCTGGAGGGAGAGATGGCCTAGCGGTTAAGAGCGCCGACTGCTCTTGCAGAGGACCCAAGTTCGATCCCCAGCACTCACATGATGGCTGAGAACCATCTGTAACTCCAATTCCAGGAGAACTCCAGTTCCAGGGGAATCTGACACCCTCTTCTGACCTCCACGGCATTGCACGACACGGGTGCACAAACCTACATGCAGACAGTACACTCATACACATAAATAAATAAATAAAATTTTTAAAAAATTTAAAAATTCACATACACCTATACACACAGCTCACAGCTAATTCTGTAAAGAATCTTTAATAATTATAGGCATGAAGCTGAACTTTATATTTGTGGCATATATCTCAGTTTGTTTGCATTATAGTTACCCAGCCAGAGACCACACATTGATTTAAATATTTCTCCAGCTGTCTTTCAGGGAGAGTCTCCTTAAACCAGACATCACAGTGCCACTCATCTGAAAGGAGGCAGAGACACTAATGTTTAATAATCCCAAGTGCCTTGCTTGCTAGATACAAGGAGAGGAAAGGTTGTTTTTAACCTAATAAGAGAGAACTGGCTATAGCCAAGTCCTTGACCTGTGGGTCTGGATTTTTTCTCTGTGGCCATTTCTGGTCAAGAGCATTGAGCAAGATTTCCGGCATCATTGATGTTTCTTTGTTATTAAAAGCAGGATCCGTTAATAAATAATTGCACCACTCACTTTCTGAGGAACACGGAGATAAGAACAGGAACACTTCAGCCTCATAAATTTCGTGCTATGGGAGAGATTTTCACCCAGTGGATAACAGCTTAGTCTCTCTCTCTCTCTCTCTCTCTCTCTCTCTCTCTCTCTCTCTCTCTCTCTCTCTCCTTTCCCTGTGGCATAAATTGTTCTAATTATATGTGCAAGATCTTCTATTTCCCAAAATGAGAGTCTTGAGCACTGTGTCTGTTCTTTTAATTCCAAGAAACATTTTCGGCTCCCTGATCCCACCCCCCTTGTTTTCAAACTGAATTGTTTCAGTGGTAGCTCGGTATGTCAGCTTGTAAGTCTATAAAACAGTTTTCTACCAGCTGGAGATTCAACATGCTACACGAATACATAACAGTGCCTAACCAAGAAGGTTTGTAATTCAGTAATTAGCTGTAATTAATGAACACAAAGTGAAGACTCATTTACAGCTTAAATTATCACATTAGCTGCTGTCACCCTCTATGTACACAAAACAGCAGGAATTCAATTATTTTTATTCTTCAAAGCTAATTTAAAATTTAAGGGATGCCATTACATGAAATAATAGGTAAGAAATGTAATCGAAATCGCTGGGAACAGTTGGCCGTCCTCGGAATAAAAAAAAAAAAATGTGATCGCTGACGATTTGGAAATGCGTTTTCATCTGTGAACAGATGAAGGATTGAAGGCTCCGCTCTTTTCAGTATATTTAATTTAAACAGAGAAGAGAGTTGGTGGTGGTGGAGTCCTCGTGCTGGGAGATCATTGGGCGTAATTGCCAAGGCAGCTGACAAGTGAGAAAGCGCCCGGTGGTAACTAGGGGGACAGCTTGGGAGACTCACACGCCCTTATCCTTGATGGGGGCCCAGTGTCCCCCAATGTCAGGAGCCTCCAGGTTTCCGGTGCACAACCTCAGCTTGCAAGGTCTAGCTCATTTTCACCTCCTTGTGTAGATGTTTCATTTTCTTTAGTTCATTCATGCATCTGCCAAACATTGATGAAGCAAAACTCCTCAGCCCCAGGTACTGTCCCAGGCTCCAGACCACAGCAGTAACAGACCCATTCCAGTCCTGTGGGGTCAGCATCCCAGAGGGAAGAGACCGTCTGCCTGGAGGGATTCTCCAGCTTAGTTCTTCAAGAGTCAAGACTAGGAGATTAGAAGATTTAAATATAGGGGCCTAAGGTAACGTGCTTGCCATTCAAGTACAAGAACCTGAGTGTGGTCCCTAAACCCATGTTTAACAAAACAAATAGACACAGGGTAGAGCATGGTGTAATCCCTGCATTGGAGAGGCTGGGAACTGTGATCCCAGTACTACAGAGAAGGGCTCAGGAGGTCCTGGGGCTCACTGGCCATACTTAGCACACACATGCATGTGAACACACACACACACACACACACACACACACACTAAATATAACCAAGTGTGGTGGTGTATCCCTGTAATCCTAACACCTGGGAGGCTGAGGCAGGAGGCATTGGGGCTGGAGAGATGGCTCAGCAAAAGAGCCCCGACTGCTCCTCCAGAGGACTGGACTTCAGATCCCAACACCGTATCCACTGGCTCACAACTGCCTTTAACTCCAGATCCAGGGATCTGACACCCTCTTCTGGGCCCCATGGGGACTTGCACACACTATACACATGTGTCAGACACACACATACACACACACACACACACAAACCACATGCATACATATACATAAATAAATAAAAATTAAAATAAATCTTTGTTGTTGTCGTTTTATTTTTCTTTTTTTCTCCTCTTTTATTTGTTTATTTTTTTAAGGGATTCTACAATATAAGAGCACAGGTGTTTTCAGATAACATTGATGTTACTCAGTTTGCCATACAATTAGGTAATTGGTGCATTTTTTTGGAGTGAGCCAAATTATTAAGCTTAGGCAATGAATGTAAGTAACATTCATGTAAAACCAATTTGCAAGTATCTATGTCCAAATTTTGAACAACCCAAGGTTCCCATAGTCCAGTTGGAGAAGCTTGTATGCACAAGCATGTTGATCGAATGAGTCTAGTCTATATTGCTGTAGTCTCACGATTCACCCCAATCTCTCCGCAGCCCTTACATTCTACCACGCCTCCTCTTCCGAAAGTTGTTCCCTAGGCTTTGGGAAAGGGGCACAAGTGGGTGAGAAGCAAAACAGTCTATAAAATAATCTTTAAAAAAGAGTTGAAGGCTCAGCTTAAACTGCATAGTAATAGCTTGCTTAGAAACAAACAAGGGCTGGGGAACTCGATCAGCGCCAGAGAGCTGGCCAAGCCTGCTCAAGGCCTGAGTTCCATCCCCAGCTCTCCAAATAATAGTAATTATAATTGACACCTAGGTTCCATCCCTGAGGTTCAGACTTGAACATCTGTGTGTGTGTGGTGTGTGTGTTTAGACGGGGTCTCCCCATAGCCCCAGCTAGCCTGACTTGCTATGTAGACCAGGCTGGCTTCAATCTCACAGAGCTCCACCTGTCTCCCAAGTGCTAAGATTAAAGGCATTGTGTTTTTAACTGCTCTCCAAAGATTCAAATACACAGACAGGCTTGGGAATCACAGGCCTAACTGATAACTACAGCAGGGAACTCAGCACTCCCTGGTGACAAGTGCCCTGACAGAAGTAAAGCAAGGGCATGGGGAGGGTGCCGAGGACTGGTTGGGGTGGTATTCGGGAGCTCCACTCTGGGAAGTGGCAGGGTGCTGAGCTGTTAGAAGTCAACCCAAAATCTAGGAGAGTGCTGGCCTCATGCAGGCGTCAAGAGTGCTCTCTCTCTCTCTCTCTCTCTCTCTCTCTCACACACACACACACACACACACACACACTCACACACTTTTGTCATTTATTTTTATTTATTTATTTTATGTGTATGAGTGTACTGTCTGCATGTAGGTCTGTGCACCCGTGTCGTGCAATGCTGCAGAGGTCAGAAGAGGGCGTTGGATTCCCCCGGAACTGGAGTTAAAGACAGTTCTCAGCCGCCACGTAGGTGCTGGGAATCGAACCCCGGGGCCTCTGCAAGAGCAGTCGGTACTCTTAACTGCTGAGCAGTCGGTACTCTTAACTGCTGAGCCATCTCTCCAGCCCTGTCATTTATTGTTAGATGTGTGGCTTGTGTATGTGTATGCTTGCTCACATTGTGTGTGCACACGTGTGTGGGGGCCAGAGGCTGTTGGAAATCTGTCTCCATAGCTCTCCAATTTCTCCATCACTCACTGAATCAAGGTGTCTTGATGAACTCAGAGCTGGCTGATTCAGCGAATGTGGCCGGACGCTCTCCCCTGGGAAGAGCCTATTCCCACCTCCTGAGTGTGGGTATTACAAACAGGCCGCAGAGGCCAGCTGGAGTTCACAAGCTTGCCAGGGCTCCAGACTCAGGTCCTCATGCCTGGGAAGCAAGGACTTTGTCCACCGAGCTCTCCCCAGCCCACCCCTCTCCTTTTTATAAAGTGCAGATGTTTTCTTATTTTGAAGACTACATATTTTTTAAGTTCATTGGTAAGGTGAATTAGCCCCCTGTTTAAAAAAAAAAAAAAAAAAAAAAACTAGCATGTGCAAAGGTCCAGAGACACGAACTCAATGTATTCACTGGGACTGTATGGAAGGGGTTTAGTAGGTAAGGAGGAAAATCAGGGAGGCTCAAGGCATGGCCACAACCTATATTTCATTTTACATACGATTGTGACTCCTGGGAAGATTTTACCCAGGGAACGTATGGGAGTATTGTATGAGAGGACATTTCTGCATTCATACGGACCATGCTCTATCTCCTTGTGACTGCCACTCACACATAGCAGTTCCAGGAAGAGAAAAGGGAAAAAAAAAAAACAAACCTCATGTCAAAAGAACACTGCATCTCATGCTTTGGCCTTCCCTCTTCCTGTGCACCCCCTCCCTCCTCAGATTCATTTTTCTCTTTCCTTTAAATAGGCCACTCGAAGCAGCGCTGTCTAATTTTTCATAGGTGATCGACTGCTGAGTGGGGGCTTCGGGAGACAGAGGGAAGACGCTGATAAGCCAGTGCACGCATTCTATTAGGGAAATGTGTGGTAATTAATGAACCCTGCCAGTAATTGGGAAGGTGTGAGTCCCCGTAATGCCGTAATGATAGTCATCCGTCTACGAGCCCCCATCACTCCGAGCCATCCCTCACCGCTCTCTGATCTCACACTCTGAGCCATGCAAATCTCTGTGACAGAATGCTACGTCTCTGTCTCTCTAATTGGGCAGTATAGAGTTGTTTATGGATGTTGTCGGCATTTAAGCCTCGGTTGGAGGTTGCTCAGGAATCGTTAGTAAACTTGCCTTAACGGCATTGTCAAAGATTCGTTCCCCTGCTTCCATGTCTGTGCTGGAAGCCGTCGGACGGTGGTGACGCGATGCAAGCTGTGTGTGTGATTGTTAGGAAACCTTTTTTGAAGTTTAAAAAAAAAAAAAAACAATTTGCAGAAATTTCTCATCCTGATTAAGCTAAAACCTCAGTTTGTGGGCAGAGAGCAGAATGCTTTTGACTAACACGTCCTGGGCTCACCCAAGAACAATATGTTAATGCCAGAAGAGATGAGACCACTGCAAAAAAAAAAAAATGCAGTTTAGCGTGAAGCCTGGTTTCCAAATGTCCATCACTATTCCTTCAGAACTCGCCTTTGCCAGAAGCATCTGCCACATTTACTTGCCAATATTTTTTTTTCTTGCATCTAAATGGTCGTTCCAGTATGTCCCCCAAACTGATGTAATCAATTGTTCAGAAATACCATGAAATTAAGAAAAAAAAAATTTTTTTTTGATGGAAAACCAAGACTTTAGGAAAAAGTAAACCAGCATGCTGGGGTGGGAGGGAAAAGGCTCTGACCAAGAAAAAAATTTTAAATGCACCCTTCTTACTCTGATTCAGCGACTGAATGCTCCTACGGTGCTGTGGAAGAGGGATCTTTTAAATATTTAGAGAAATATGAGAAGCACATTTTAATATATGATCAACACACTTTAAAGGGACTCAAATATGAACTTGCAGGGCAAGGACATTTCACATAGCCTCTCCTCCAACTCTAAATACTGGAGAATCTGTGGTCTCCATTTTCTCCCCATGAATGACATCAAAGGAAAGACTTCCCTTTTTTTTTTTTTTGGTCTTTTTGAGACAGGGTCTTCCTGTAGCTCCAGCTGTCCTGGAACTCACTGTGTAGACCAAGTTGGTCTTGAACTCACAGAGATCCGGCTGCTTCTACCTCCCAAGTGCTGGGATTAAAGGCGTGCGCCACCATGGCTGGCAAGACTTCCATTCTTTGACTCACTGGCCTGGGTGTCTTTGATTCAGTGACTTGACCTGGCTGAGTCCTGGGTTTCTCTCCATCTTCCCAGAGCTACTATGGAGTTCTGAGACTCTAGAGCTGATGGATCCTTGGGGTAAGGAGGAGGTCTGTTTAAACATAAGGTACTCTTCTAGAACAGACTACCATGTTCCAGAAACTCTTAGGAACAGAAATGACGTCCAGACAATGCATTCCCACCACAGGAAACACCTCCTCAACTCTTCTGGAAAGTTCCACGGGTACCAGGGACAAAGCCACCCTTCTCCCCAGCAGTGGTTCTTTAGGGAGATAAAGTCTGGCAGGATCAGGCAAGAAAGAAGAGGGCACGCCCAATGCTTCAGAGTCCTCCTGGGAACTACCAGGAGGTGCACAGAGAGGCTGCTAGTGTGGGAGGGGCACGGGGCGGTTACTGTGGTGTGACTCATCAGAATTAACAAGCACAGGCTGCCTTACCCCAGCCACTCACAAGGAAACAGTATCAGGAGCCAACTCCACATCCAAGCCCACCAAACTTTCCCTCTGTGGACATCCTCACAGAATAAATTTCTAGGAAATGTCGAAGCGTCCAGAAGCCCTATGACCTCGAGTAGCTTAATTACAAACTTCCCAGGGTGGTCTGTTCTGACTGCTAGAACTTTCTAAGCAAAGTATTAACTCATCTTCAACAGCCACCAGCTGGATCATCTTTAAACCCTTTATTTTGTGTTCTCTCTCTCTTTTTATCTCTCTCTCTCTCTCTCTCTTCTGGTCCAAACCCTCATGCTTATTATCTTTACTTAGTGGGGGGACCTCGGGCTGCCACCACACCCAAGTGAAGCTCAGAAGACAACTTTCAGGAGCTGTTCTTGCCTTCCACCATGTGGGTCCTGGACACGGCTCTCGGGTCCTCAGGCCTGATGGCGAGCTCCTTTACCTGCCGAATCCTCTCACAGCTCTCTTTTCCTTTTGAAGCCTCTGCCCATTTCTACTTTGGATAGGGAGGGAGGTGTCTGCCAGGACACCCCTGTCTGAGAATGGAGGTTGACACAGTTCAGTAACCTCAAGCTCAAACTGGAATAACACCTGGGGCAGGCAGGCTGTCCTGCCCGGCATGCCAAGCCTCCTGTCCCTGAATATGAATGTACCCGCATCATACGTGACAAAAAAATTAAAGAGGAGGGATAGAGGAGAAACCTAAAGAGTAAGGAATTTTCAGGAACGCAGCAGCTACCAACCCCGCCGTGTGGAATATTTGTCAGGTGCTTACATACACACATAAATAAGATAAATTTATTTTCATTATTCATTTCAGTGCACTCTTCTTCCACTTATTTATGTTTTAAACAATGGTTACAGTAAATATAACGATAAAGGAAGGGCTTGTAGTGGGCAGGGAGATATCCAAAAGCTGATATATAACAATTCGTGCTTCTTCCTTGAAATCACTAAGGAATCTTAACTGGAGCTGTGTTCTGTTCCCATGTGAGTGATAAGTGATGATTTATTGTGAAGTGTCACGGAATCAGAATGCCATACAGCGAGGCATGAGCTGGTGGGAAGTGTTTGCAGGCTTTCCCAACTCCTTACTCAAAGACGCCGGGGTCCCCACACCAAGCCTAATTCAACTGACTTTCCTGAGCAAGCCAACTCATTAGTGACGGAAAGTGGCCAAGGTGGCATATCCGGCAAGGCCTGATGCCCGAGGCCCCAGGACCGGTTGTGACTAATACTAGATCTGAGCACCAATCCTGGAGCTGTGTAGGTCAACAGCTTTCAGAAGTGGAATCGGGAAAAGATGCTTAAGGTGCTCAGGGCATGAAAGGCCTTCGGTATAAGGTCCTCAAGGAATGAGCGACTGAGGTGGCCGTCGACCTGGTGAAAGCCGGATGCTGTGCCAGCTCTGCAGGGAGCAGGCTGAGCCCCGGCAGAGGCCACTGACCGAGGCAGACTCGCCCTGGGGCTGGCCCCAGCTCCTCTGCCCCGGAGGACATTTCACAAAAGGCCATTCTAAATTATACACTGTGTTCCTCGCCTTCCCACTTCAGTCTTTTCATTCGGAGCCTAAGCTCAGTCATGTGGCTTATGTTGGCCAATCAGATGGGAGCGTGATATCCTGGCAGTGAGTGGGTTAGAAGATGCTTGTTCCTGTGCGGCTGCGATGGACTGTGCACAGGCTGGAGGGGGGGGGGGCAGACCTCGCTGCTTCTCCTTTTGTACTGTCTCTACTTGTTCGCCATTCTTCTGGGCTCTTGGGGGGCTGAGGAGGATCGCGGGTGTTGATAAAGAAGGTAGAAACTCATAAATTTGCATATTCATGAAGTGCACGTGGTCAACAGGTTTTCTTTATAAGAGCCAGAACCAGGAACTGCTGGGGGCAGGAGCGGGGTCTCTGGAAGCCCCACCTCCTAAATCAGAAGCGGTGCTCCATTACCCATGACCCCAGCCTCTCCTGGGCACTGCCCACCCGCCAGGTCACCTCCATCCTCCAAGTTGCCTTTCTACCTTCCAGAACTGGGGACCAATGAGCACCTCTTAAGGCAGGCTTTGACCTTGCGATTAGGTAAAAACAGCCAATGAATAGGAAGGTCAACTGCTGTCTCCTCTCTGGCTCCAGAGTCTTCTGCCCTCTGCTCCTTCTCGATAGTTAAGGAACACAGTTGGCATGCTGTAGACGCAGATTCTATACCTACAGATGCAACAGATAACCTACAGATCAAAAATATCTGGGGAAAAAATTGTATCTGTGTAAACAGATTTCTTTCCTTCACAGGATAGTGTGGCTGCCATCGGCATAGCGCCGCATTGTGCCGGACTGTATAAGCTGTCTGCAGATGATTGAAACCTCACAGGTGGCTTGCAAAGGATCTTTGCAAATATCACACTGTTGTATAAAGGACTTGAACATCTGTGGATTTGGGTATCCATCAGGGTCCTGGAGCCTGTTCCCCAATACCAAGGGACACTACAGAGATCAGAGTTTGTCCCATAAACATTCCAGAGGGGAACTCAGATGTCTGCCTCCCAGGATCCCTAGGAGGCTATCCCAGGGGAGGTCTCCCTAGACCCAAGGATCCCTGGAAGGCTATCCTCAGCTCCCTGTGTCCCTTGTGGAAATTCTTCTGCAAATTCCTTCAGCCTATTCTGAGATAAGCTGATGGCAGAAGGGAGAAGTGTTCCTTCATGTCCTGTTTTTCTATTGCTCAATAAATTTCTAATGTGTCTGGCAGCTCCCCTTTCCCTTTTTTTTTTTTGTCTTTTCGAGACAGGGTCTCCCGGTAGCTCCAGCTGTCCTGGAACTCGCTCTATAGACCAGGCTGGCCTTGAACTCACAAAGATCTGCCTGCCTCCACCATGCCCGGCTCCCTTTCCCTTTTTTTTTTTTTTTTTTTTTTTTTTTTTT
>VZQC01001015.1:942117-954863 GCA_009823505.1 Rhizomys pruinosus
GAAGGGAGGGGAGGAGAGGGGAGGGGAAGGGAGGGAGGGGAGGGGAAGGGAGGGAGGGAAGGGAAGGGAAGGGGAAAGGGAAAGGAAGGGAAGGGAGGGAAGGGGAGGGAGGGAAGGGAAGGGAAGGGAAAGGAGGGAAGGGGAGGGGGAGGGGAGGGGAAAGGAGGGAAAGGAAGGGAGGGAGGGGAGGGGAGGGAAGGGAAGGGAAGGGGAAGGGGAAAGGGAAAGGGAAAGGGAAAGAGAAAGGGAAAGGGAAGGGGAAAAGTAAAGGAAATGAAAGGAGAGGGAGATGAAAGGAAAGGGAAGAGGTGAAATATGCTCAGCGTTCATCCTGTCCGTGTATGAAAATATCTTCTATAATATGCTACAGTGGATGACCAATATATACAATGAAAAGTTCAAGAGTTACAGAAACTGGTACAGAGACCATATCTGCCCCTCACCCCACCACTGTGAACATATCACTTACCTATGGTTTAATGACCAAAAAAATCAAGAACTTAATATTCATAAGTATTACCAAACTACGCATGTTTATGAATTTTACCAGTTTGAGAAATATTTTATTATTATTTTATGCATATGAGTATATTGCCTGCATGTGTGTAAGTGCCCCCCGCACATTGTACAGTGTCCAAGGATGTTGAAAGAGGGCGTCAGAGCCCCTGGAGTTATAGACAGTTGTCAGCTGCCATGTGGGTACTGGGAATCAAATCCCAGGCCTCTTCAAGAGCAACCCATACTCTTAAGTGCTGAGCCATCTCTCCAGCCCCAGATTTTAACCCTTTTTACCCATATTCTTTGCTGTTCTAGAATCTAACCTCAGGTTGGATTTAATGGCCACATCTTTGTTGTTATCTCAGTCATTCCCTGTATTTTCTTTCATCTTATTTTCTGTATTTGTGTGTGTGTGTGTGTGTGTGAAGTGGAGCCCAGAGGAGGATATCAAGTGTTCTGTTCTGTGTTTGTATGTGGGCATGTGTGCACGTGTGGAGCCCAGGGGACCCAATCAGGTATCCTGTCTATCACTCTCTGCCTGCTCCCTTGATTCAGGGTCTCAACCAGAAAACCAGAAGCTGAGCTCAGCTGGCAGCCAGCAGGACTCGCTAATCTTCCTGTCTCTCCCTCAGAGCACTGGGTTACAGCACAGCCAGGTTTTTCCATGGATGCTGGGGATCCTAATCAGGTCTTCATGCCTACATAGCATATACTCCTACCCACTGAGCCATCTCTTCAGCCCTTCCCTGTCCTTTACAACACTGTGCTCTGAGAAGTCCTCTGACGTATTTTTTGGGACTCTCCCACTTTGGGTCTGTCTAATATCTCCTCGGGCCTGGGCAGGTGTGAGGCACTGTCTGCAGGAAAAACTGCTGTTACTTCTCCTGGGGAGAAACATGGGAATGTCTGTGCCTCCAAGGCAGGCACACTAGAGCCTGGCAAATGAAAACCACCATCCCAGTCCAGCGTGCTGAGCCAGTGAGCTGTTAGGGTTACCAGAGGAGCATAGGTGACTCTAAGCTGTGTCACTAAAAGTCCCACGCCAGGATGCGCAACAAGTCCCCAAAGCTGCATTCCTAGATCCCACCCACAGCCAGCCGTCCACCTCCACTATGTTATAGCACACCCCCACCCAGCCAAGACCCCCAACAGCCAGGGCAGGATTGCCCGGGCCGGGGGAGAAGCGGGAGAAGTGGGGCTGGAATCCCAGGTGAAGATCTAATGTCCCTCTTTCTATACGGGAACGTTCATACTCTCCATCTTGTGAGGGTTCCCTGCGGGTCAGCACAGCTGCTCTGATTCAGGATGGCAACAGCCATGTCATGCCCGGAGTTCCCGCCTCAGTGCCATAGCAACACTCGTCCCCTGTCAGAGATTTCATGACATTGACAGGCCTATTGCTGGAGAAGTTCACTTCGATTGCTGGGTGAAAGTGGTATCTGGTGACTTCTTTTAAAGGATGAGATAGGCATCCCTTGACTTTGTGAGGTTAGCCAAGACAGCATGAAGCAGGGGAAGTCCGCTCTGTGTCCTGCTGCCATGTCATTTAGGACAGCTAACTTCTCTCCGGATGTTATTTTCCTCCTTAGGAAAGGGAGAAGAATTGCCACCACTTGTCTGGGTAGCTGTAGAGGTTAGTGACCATCTAGACAAGCTGACAGGTGACTCACAGACTTCAAAAGTGGAGGACTCACTCTGGAGAGATGACTGGGGGTAAAGCACCAGAACCCATGTAGAGCCACTACTGCACACGTGTAATCATAGTGCCCCTGTGACAGGATGGGCAGGCAAACAGGAGACTCCCTAGAAGTTCATGAGCAAGCTAGCCTGGTGTATGCAGGAGCGAACAACAAAGAAACAGTAAAGAAGCTTGTCACAAACAAGGTGAAAGGTGAGTACCCATGCTGAAGGTTGTCCTCTGACCTCCACACAAGCACCTTAACGTGTGCACAGGCGTGTGTACACATACAAGCACACACACATTACACTCACATATGTACACTCACAAGGACTTTAAAGCGGACAACTCTAGGAACATCTTACATACCCAACTGTTGACCCTCACAGTCCACGACACACAATGATTGGCTCTTTATGGAGACCCTAATCCTCACTGCAACTTCTATCTTTATCAGGCTGGGAACTTAGAGATGTAAGAAACGCCCCAGTCACAGGTTCCAAGTCAGAATCTCTGACTCCACTGCGGTGCTACCCCCATCCCACCTCAGGAGGCCCTCGGCTTTCTTTTCTGTCAGCCATCACTCTTAGAGAGGTCCTTAGGAAGGTAGGACCACAGGACAGTTTAACATGAGTTCCGAAGTATTGAAAAGCCCTCCCTTCTAATCCTAGCCGGATCCTTCAGCAAAGTGGATGAGATGCTCCTCTCCTTTCCACCCCAAAACTTACCTTATTAGGTTGATGATATGAACTTTAAAAAATAAACAAGGTTGGGGGGAGGCCTAGTGAAAAGACTTGTGGTTTATAGCACTGACTATTCTGGAAGAGGACCCAGGTTCAATTCCCAGTACCCACATGGCAGCTAACAACAGTCCATAACTCCAGTTCCAGGAAACACATTCTTCTGACCTCCATGGGCATTACAGGACATTAGTGCCTTTACACACATGCACACAATACACTCAAACACATAAAATATTAAATTTTTAAATAAAATAAAGGCCCTGAAAAAACAGCTCAGCAGTTAACAGCATTTGCAGTTCCTACAGAGGAGTCTAGAGCCACTAGCTCATTCAACAAGTATTTATGAGACACTCACTACACTCCAGGAAGCTTTGAAGGCTCTCTATTGCCACTGAGAAGAGCAAAAAATGCTGCTGTCCTCGCTGAGTTTATATAACAATTAAGAAGACAGACAACAGAGAAACAAGGAAGACGAGCCACATTCCCTGCGCAGTGTGTTGGTTAGTGAGCTCACAGATTATTCTCTAAGCAAGCCTGTATCTTTATTTTCTTCACCTTATTTTTGTGTTGAGACAGGGACTCATTATGTAGCCTGGGCTGGCCTCCAAATCTAGATCCTCCTGCCTCAGCCAGCTGAGTACGGAGTTTACAAGCCTGTGCTTCTGCTCCTGACTCAAGCCTGAGTCGTTATGCCTGGCTGTTCCTTCCATGTGAATGGAGCACTACCTGCCCACCTGTCTGAATTAAAATTCTCCAACTGTATTTCCACCAGTTCAGTTATTTGTTTCCTAATTCATCAACTAGATTGACCACTGCTGTGAGACCCTGCACTAAGGGTATCTAAATGCTACCATCTGTGTGGTGGCATCACTGTCCCTTAGAAGCTTCTAGAAGCCTTTGCCTCCCTTTGGCAACAGTGGTTTCCATTTTATTGTGTGGTCTCTGTTCTTCTGTCTTTGTCAGAAGACAGACAAGTTCATCCCATGAAAGCAGAAACCACATTTGCCAGATCAGTCGCTGAGACCATCTTGTTGAGCCCAGAGTCTAATAGGAGAATGGTTCGTTTTAAATGTCAACCTGCCACAGCCTAGAATCAGCTAGGAAGAGCCTGGATGAGAGATTGCCTACATCACATTAGGTGCTGGGCATGTCTTCGAGGATTGTCTTGATTGTTAATTCATGTGGGAAGTCCCAGCCCACTGTGGGCAGCACCAATCCCTAGGCAGGAGATCCTGAACTGTTTAAGACAGGAAAATACTGGATGGAAGCCAGCAGGTATGTTCGCTTCTCTCTGATCTTGCCTGTGGATGTGATGAGCCGCCTTGACTTCCCCTCAACAATGAACCAAAACCTAGAGTTGTAAGTCAAACCAACCTTTGCTCCCATAAGTTGCTTTTAGTTGGGGTATTTTATCACAAGAACAGAAGTGAAACTAGAGTAAGGCAGTTCCCAAATGTTTGTTGATTGAACTATTACATCACTGGATGAACATGCCTTAATGCTTTTGCTGAATTATTAATAATTTTTTTTTTGAGATAGGGTCTCCCTGTAGCTCCAGCTGACCTGGAACTCACTCTGTAGACCAGGCTGGCCTTGAACTCACAGAGGTCCACCTGCCTGTGTCTCCCAAGTGCTGGGATTAAAGGTATGAACCACCACACCCGGCTTAAAGACAGTTCTGTAGCTCCAGACAGCTGGAGCTACAGGGAGACCCTGTCTCAAAAAGACCAAAAAAAAAAAAAAAAAGAATACCTTTAACATCTTGTTACTGTTCATGTTTTCCAAAGGAACTTTCACTAATATTGCTGGGAAAAAAAAAACTATGAAGACTACATTTGTGTGTGTGTGTATGTGTGTGTGTGCGTGTGTGTGTGTGCGCATGTGTGTATGTGTGTGTGCGTGTGTGTGCATGTGTGTATGTGCATGTGTGTATGTGTGTGTATGTGTGTATGTGTGTGTGCGCATACATGTGTATGTGTGTGTATGTGTGTGTATGTGTGTATGTGTGTGCGTGTGTGTATGTGTGTGCATGTGTGTGTATGTGTGCATATGTGTATGTGTGATGGGTGTGTGCGTGTGTGTGTGTGAGTGCATGTGTGTATGCATGCGTGTGTGTGCATGTTTATGTGTGTGTTTGTGTATGTGTGTATGTGTGTGTGCATGTTTATGTGTGTGTATGTGTGTGTGCATGTTTATGTGTGTGTATGTGTATGTGTGTGTGCATGTTTATGTGTGTGTGTGTGCATGTTTATGTGTGTGTTTGTGTATGTGTGTATGTGTGTGTGCATGTTTATGTGTGTGTATGTGTATGTGTGTGTGTGCATGTTTATGTGTGTGTTTATGTGTATGTGTGTGCATGTTTATGTGTATGTGTGTGTATGTGTGTGTGTGCATGTTTATGTCAGCTGCCAGCAAAAGGAAAACAAAAAAATACCACCTTGTGACTTTGAGAACTCCTCCCTTCCTAACAACATCCTTCATGCCTCTCTCTGTGAACCTTACATCTCCAGCCTGACTGAACTATACGTACTTGGGAACTGTTTCTGGGTAGAAAAAAAAAGTTGAAAGAAACTCCAAACCAGTATCCTCAGTTGTTTAGATTGCGTGTGAAGAATTTTAAGGCATTGCTCTGGATGCAGAGCAGCCTCACACTTGAGTCTCTGAGGGCAGCTGTTTCTTTAAGATAGAGTGTGATTTTCCCATTTTCTGGTTCACAATCTTCTAGATCTAAAATCTTAACAATTAAAATACCTGGTTGGGGGGAGGCTGGAACAATGGTCAGCAGTTAAGAGCAGTGGTTGTTCTTGCAGAGGACCTGGGTTCAATTCCCAGCCCACATAGCAGCTAACAACTGTCCACAACTCCAGTTTCAAAGGATCCGACGCCCTCTTCTGACCTTCACATATATTGCATGACATGGGTGCACTTATATCCATCCAAGCAATACACTCATACACATAAAACAAAAATAATAAATGAAATATTTTTTTAAAATACCTGCTTAAGGGACAGCTGAATGGTTGTGGGAGTAAATATGCATACTGCAAGGGCTGGAGAGATGGCTCAGTGGTTAAGAGCACCAACTGCTCTTGCAGAGGACTCGGGTTCAATTCCCAGCACCCACGTGGTGGCTAAGAACCGTCTTTAACTCCAGTTCCAGGGGAATCCAACACCCTCTTCTGACCTCCGCGGCATTGCACAACACAGGTGTACCAACCTATATGCAGACAGTACACTCATACACATTAAAAAAATAATAAAATAAATAAAAATTTAAAAAGGGTGCATACTGCAAAGATTGATGACCTGTTTGAACATCAAAACCCATGTCGTGGAAGGAGAGAACCTTCTACAAATTGTCCTCTGACCTACATACACCACAGCACATGCATGTATG
Organism: Rhizomys pruinosus; assembly: GCA_009823505.1. Classification (NCBI taxonomy): domain Eukaryota; kingdom Metazoa; phylum Chordata; class Mammalia; order Rodentia; family Spalacidae; genus Rhizomys; species Rhizomys pruinosus. The sequence continues at coordinate 948,434 of VZQC01001015.1, forward strand.
TACACATGCACACACATAAATAATAAATAAATGTGTAAAGTTAAAAAAATCTAGATATGCAATAAAGAATAAAGCATTCTGAGGTTGGAGAAATAGCTCAGTGTACTGCTCTTTCAGAGGAACAGAGATCAGTGTCCATCACCCACATGGTGGCTCACAACCCCCTGTGACTCCAATTCCAGGGAATCCAATGCCATCTTCTGGTCTTTGTGGGCACTAGGCATACACATGGTGCACATACATACATGCAGGAAAGCACACATACATGTAGGAAAGCATACATACATGCAGGAAAGCACACATACATGCAGGAAAGCACTCCCACACATAAAATAAGTCTTTTCAAAGAATAGATGAGCTTATAGCCAAGAAAGAGCACTCTTATCGTGTGAAGAACAACTGAGAGTCAATAACCATGAGTATGAGATGACAGGAGCAGTGTCGGGCACAGTGATGCAAAAGGACAGTGGCTGGAACTGGGGCAAAGGTCAAAGGCTCAGAAGCCCTGCTTTACGTGGCCCAGGGGTCAGGCTTGGAGTCCTGCCATCCTCCTTTCTCTGTTATGAGAAGTAGTTAACTATCTATCTCCCTGACCCCTCCCAGGCTCAACCTGCAGAATGCAGAGCTCAACACCTACCCTTTTTTTTTTAATTTTTTTTTATTATTATTATTGTTTATCTTTGTATATGTATGAGTGTACTGTCTGCATGCAGGTCTGTGCACCCGTGTCGTGCAATGCCGCGGAGGTCAGAAGAGGGTCTCGGATTCCCCTGGAACTGGAGTTCTCCTGGAATTGGAGTTACAGACGGTTCTTAGCCGCCATGTGGGTGCTGGGGATCGAACCCGGGTCCTCTGCAAGAGCGTCGGCGCTCTTAACCGCTAGGCTATCTCTCCAGTCCTCAACACCTACTCTTATACCGGGGCGTAGAGGATGGTTACACAGCTGAAGTTCCCTGTCTTGCTTCTTCCTCGGACCTTTCTGTACGTTGTCCAAGAAGATTCCACTCAGACACAAGCTCTGCCTCTTGCCGGTTTTCTCAAAGCACGTTTTATGGCTTTTCCATGCGTCTCCTACCCTCCTTGCATAGAAGAAACATGTCTTCTGTTAATTCTGCTGGACATGTGGGTAAATGTCAGCCCTTTGAGGAACAAATGCATGAATGAGGGCCCTGGGATCATACATCAGCCACAAGGCACATGCAGACCCTCCTCCGAGGCCTATTCCCTGGAAGCTAGGTGACTTTTTTCATGTGTATGGCACAAAGTGATGCTTGATACTTGTTGAATGAATGGGTGAATGAATGAATGAATTTGCCTTCAGTTAAACACAGCAATGAGCAGAAAGAGATTTTACTTTGTCTTCTAGATTTCGAATGTCTCTGCCAACGATGAAAACTCCCTTCCAGGGAGGGCAGATGGCAGTCTGTACAGTGAACAATTTAATCTTTAGAAAATGGAGCAGCCTTGCCAGCAAACTCCATTTTTCTCCACGAACACATTGTCAATACCATGTGCTCTCAAATATGTGGTAAAAATTGATGACTGGACCCTGATTTATAGAAACAACAACAAATTAAATGATTACCTTTCTCTTTCCTCGCTTGGGGTCCTTCAGACCAGCCATGAATTTTTTTTTCCCCTGTGTTCTAATAATAGAAGAGATCTAATTAAAATGACTCATTGTGCGGTTGCATGTTCAGAGCAGGGGAAGGAAAGCAAAATGTCCCGAGCCTCTTAATTGAAAACCAGGGTGAGAATGGTCACTCATGGAAGATGACTAAGTTAGGAAATCACAGCTCTCTGTCCTCACATAAACATGCAGAATGAGGAAGAGGTGGCTCAGCAGTTATGGGCACTCACCACTCTTAACAGAAGATGGGTGCTTGGTTCCCAGCATCCACATGACAGCTCACAACCACCTGTAACTCCAGCTCCAGGGGATCTAACATGTTTTTCTGGCCTCTTCAGGCCATTTCATGCACTTATGCACACACACACACACACACACACACACACTCATGCACACGCCACAAATATACTTAATAAAAGTAAAATAAATCTTTTTGTAGAAAAAGCATATATTGAGGGAATCTTTCATACAAGCATGTTTGTTGCCACTTAGCCCCTTGTATGAAATGTTCCTGGTTCTGGGCATACCTGAGGCTTTGGGGTTAAGTAAAAATACACCAGAGTGGGAGAGAGGTGCTCCACAGAACTTGAGCCCTCTGGACAATAACCATGCTGAAACTTGAGGGTTATCATAAGAAATAATACACTACATTACAGGGGATGCCTATCCTAAGGCCTCTCCTTCTAGAATTTTTTTTAAAGATTTATTTTACTTTTGTGTGCATGTGTGTATGTGTGTGTGTGTGTGTGTGCGTGTGTGTGCACATGAGACCAAGCGCCCGTGGAGTCCAGAAAAGGGAGTGTCAGCTGGAAATAGAAGTAGTTGTGAGCACCCAGGAGGAATGCTGGGAACAGAACCCAGGTCCACTATAAGAGGAGCAAGCCCTCTTAACCACAGAGCCATCTCTGCAGCCCCTACAATGGGAGTTTTAAGAGCTCATTTGTGTTGAGAACTTTGTTGAGAACCTGGTGAGAGCTATATGTTTTCTCAACAGAAAAATCAAGTCATCATTTACAAATTCATAAGTGTACATACATGGAGATGTAATCTTTTCTTTTATTTATTTATTTACCTTTAAAATTAACATAAGGGGGTTGGAAGGGTGGCTTAGCAGCTTAAGAGCACTGGCTGCTTTTGCAGAGGACTCGGGTTCAGTTCCCAGCACCCACATGGCAGCTAACAACCATCCATAACTCCAGTTCCAGGGAATCTGACCCCTTCTTCTGACCTCCATGGGCATTGCACGACATGGGTGCACTTACCCACATGCAGGCAATACATTCATACACATAAAATAAAATAAACAAAATAATTTTAAAAATCGAGGTGTTGGTATCACCCAGCACTCTCCCCTCCTCCCCCACACTCTGCTGAGCCTGATCCCACTTTGTATCCTTCTTCCAATTTATTTCTTTCTCAAATGTTGTTGTACATTCATGCGTGTTAATTAAACTGCACACGTGCCTCTGTGTGCATACAGAGGTCAGAGGACAGGCTCAAATGTCAGTCTTCATCTTGCACCTTGTTTGAGAAGGGTCTCGTGGTTTTATTCCACTGTGTGCACCAGGCTTGTGCCCCACAAGCTTATAGGAATTCACCTGTCTACCTCCCAACTCCCCATAGGAACACAGGGGTTACCTAGGCACACCCTATGGCCCCTGGCTTTCCATGGATTCTGGGAATTTTAACTCAGGTCCATATTTGTGCAACGAGTGCTCTACCCTGATAAGCCACCTCCCCAGCCCATATATTCTTCTTGTACCAGCGCCTCTTTCTTCTCTTTATCATAATCTTAAACAACTTGAGTGAGGATTAAAACTAAAAAACTCCTGTAAAACTGATCCATGGTTAAGAATTGGTGCTGGGGAGATGGCTCAGATGTTAAAATCATTTGCTGCTCTTGCAGAGGACCCAAGTTTAATTCTCAGCACCCACATGGTAACCAACAACCAGGGCTACTTCATCTTCAGGGGATCCAGAGCCCTCTTCTGGCCTCTGTGGGCACTGCATTCACAGGGACACACACATGTACATTTGTATATAAAATAAATCTCTTGGGCCGGGTGTGGTGGTGCACACCTTTAATCCTAGCACTTGGGAGGCAGAGGCAAGCGGATCTTTGTGAGTTCAAGGCCAGCCTGGTCTACAGAGTGAGTTCCAGGACAGCCGAAGCTCCAGGGAGACCCTGTCTCAAAAAGACCAAAAATAAATAAATAAATAAATAAATAAATAAATAAATAAATAAATGTAATTTTAGGGGCTGGAGAAATGGCCTAGCAGTTAAGAGTGCCGACTGCTCTTGCAGAGGACTGGGGTTCGATCCCCAGCACCCACATGGCGGCTGAGAACCGTCTGTAACTCCAGTTCCAGGGGAATCCGACGCCCTCTTCTGAACTCCGCAGCATTGCACGACACGGGTGCACAAATCTACATGCAGACAGCACATTCATACATATAAAGAATAAATTTTTTAAAAAAGATAAAATAAATCTCTTTTTTAAAAAAGGAACTGCAGGGCTGGAGAGATGGCACTTAAGAGTACCAGTTGCTCTTGCAAAGGACCCAGGTTCAATTCCCACGGTGGCTAACAACTGTCCATAACTCCAGTTCCAGAGAATCCATTGCCCTCTTCTGACCTCCACAGACATTGCACAATACAGGTGCACTTACATACATGCAGGCAATATACTCATACACATAAAAAAAAATAAACAATATTTAAAAAAAAAATAACTGCTTGTCTTAAAGTTTCTCAGAACTCCAAAGTTCTTCACCATTTCAAGCTACAGATTTCTCTGCAGTCTACTGACTCCCAGGAGATCTTTCTCAAAACGGGAGGGAGGTATTTTTTATGTGTATGAGTGTACTGTCTGCATGTAGGTTGCTGCACCCATGTCGTGCAATGCCTCAGATGTCAGAAGAGGATGTCAGATTCCCCCGGAACTGGAGTTAAAGACGGTTCTCAGCCGCCATGTGGGTGCTGGGGATCGAACCCGGGTTCTCTGCAAGAGCAGTCGGCGCTCTTAACCGCTAGGCCATCTCTCCAGCCCAATTTATTGCTTTTCAACCCTTGGGCTAAGGTTAAATGAGGGAAATGATGAATTTCAAGTTCAGGGGAGTGAAATTGTGTGTGTAATTTTCTTTCCCACAAAATTGTTGGATCCTCTGAATTTTATGCATAGATGCTGGGTGAAGGTGGTCTGCTAGTATTTCTTTATGAGGTGGACATGACAGTATGCCAAACTGAGCATGGTGGGCACTGGGGAGCTCGTGGCAGGAGGACCTCAAGTTCAAGTGCAGCCTGCACTATAATGGCAAGATCCTATTACCAAAATAAATAAATAGGCTGAAGGTAGTGGCTCATGCCTTTAGTACCAGAACTCAGGAGGCAGAAGCAGGAGGATCTCTGTGAGTTCAAGGTCTACATAGCAAGTTCCAAGCCAGCCAGACTACAAAGTCAAGAGTCTCAAAATCAATCAATTAATTGTATGTGTGTGTGTGTGTTTGAGTGTGTGTATCTGTGTCTGTGTGTCTGTGTCTGTGTGTTTGTGTATCTGTGTGCCTGTGTCTGTGTTTGTGTGTCTGTGTGTCTGTGTCCTACAGCACATATGGAGGCCACAAAACAACTAGAGGTTCTCTCCTTCCACCATGTGGGTCCTGGGGATCAAACTCAGGTTGTCAGGCTTAGCAGCAAGTGCCTTTATCCGCTGAACCAACTTACTGGCACACCTGCAACTTTTGTCTTGTTGTTCTTATAGAGACATCTCCTGGCTACTAGGCATTGATGTACACAGAGTACATACGTCACAGCATTCACTCTGACGATTTAAGTCGGGCATCAGCTGTGCACACAATACATAGGTGGTTAAGGATAGAAGGAGAAAGGTCTGTCCATTGGAGACTTGTTTAACTAGAACACGAAGCCACACAAAGACAAGAACCAAAGTCATCTCATTTATGACTGAATGGCCAGTGCCTAGCCCAGTGCCAGGGAAGAAGAAACTACCTCTCAACACATATGTATTCAATAGGGAATTCATATCAACAGTCAGTCACAAGATAGTAAGGCAGGCCTTTCTGGAGTGTTTGGTCTCTGGGGCCAGAAGCATAGGGCTGTCTCTGTCCAGAGAAAGTAACCCACTATTAACTAGAGAGCAGTCACTCCCACAGACATCCACCAGTGTTCAAAAAGAGCTACTTCCAAAGAGAGCAGGGGATGGAACACTCCCTCTGCAAAGGGGCAGACAGCAAGGCTTTACACATGACGTGGCCTCTGTCATCGATGCAGGACTCAGCCATGATAGCAGTCAGGCAGCAGCACACAGTGAGTGTATCTGGCTTTATCACTAAGACTGTATCAACAAATACTGAAGCTGGAATTTTGTGTAATTTTCTTTTTTATTTCTTATTTTTAATTTTTTTTACTTCTTTTATTTTTCATTTTTTAACAATAAGTAATAATTTATGAGTACAGCATCCTTCATGTAAAACCAATTTGCAAGCAGTTCTGCCCAAACCCACACAGCCCATGGGTCCCACCATCAAGCTGGGGGTGCTTGTATGTTCAATCAAGTTGATCAGATGAGTGTCCAGACTATATTGCTGTAGTTTCGTCATTCACCCTAAACGCAGCCCTTACATTCTACCACGCCCCCTCTTCCGCAGATTGTTCCCTAGGCTTAGAAAAGGGGCACAGGTGGATGAGAAGCAAAACAGTCTACTTTCTCTGGAGCTGTTGTCTTGGACTCTGGTCAATTCTGGCTGTTTCCTTTCATGGGCTGACAGTTTGTCCAGGAATAA
>VZQC01001015.1:957959-973297 GCA_009823505.1 Rhizomys pruinosus
CCTTTCAATCCTACTAGAGAAGCACAAGTAATTAGATATACAGGTATTTAAAAGTACTAATTGTTATGGTAGGTTACTTTGGTATAGACACAGATGGTTGGATGGTATGTTATCCATGAATTACATTTTTTCTGTAAAATATGACAGGGTCTTACGTGGCTTATAAATCTCCTAACCACAGAGGATGTAAGTTTGTGGAATCAGCCATGGGTTATTCCTCCAAGGAGAGAGCTAATAGCCAATTAGATTTGGGATATACAGGCAGATGGCTGCACTGCTGCACAGTATTTCCAAGCAGGTGAGGTGTAGCTGGTGCTGAGGAAGGAGTCTTGCTGACTCAAGGAGACCTATATTTCTTTTATTGGTTTAGTGGCCTTGGAACACTCTCGGTATTCCAGAGACCACTATACACTTGCAAGTGCGGTCTCAATGCATCTTTCCCATGCTTATATCAGGTCTTCAACAGCAGAGCCTTACGCTTCTCTTCTTGCAGGTATCCCAGTTTACTGGCAAGAAGCCTTAACTTTTTTTGGGGGGGGGGGGCTTGGATCCCCTGCCATATCTCCTTGGTAGAATATCCATTGCTGATATCAAGCTCTCCTGTACTAATACATTTTGCTTAAGTGCATAGCTTAATATGCTTTAGTATTCTATTTGGATCTGAATAAGTTAATCCTTTTCACAGTTTCCTATGTCTACTACTCAACTAAAGAAGGCAGTTTTACCAGTTTTATAAGAGATTACCTCTATAATGGTTGGCTCCAATTTACAGTTAGAGAACGACCTCATTATCATCATATTTCTCCTTGTTCTATTGGGGGGGGAGGTAAGAAAGTCTCTCATATTAAAACCTTGCAGCACCTAGAAGGTAAATTTCATTAGGACTCATATAAATAGGTTGTTTACAGCTGGGCGTGGTGGCGCATGCCTTTAATCCAGCACTTGGGAGGCAGAGGCAGGCAGATCTCTGTGAGTTCAAGGCCAGCCTGGTCTACATAGTGACAAAAAAAAAAAAACAAACCCAAAAAATAATAGTTTGTTACAAGTAGGATCCCAAGGGGTTTGATGTTTGTAGCAATCTGTAGGCTTTTCTTCCTTTCAGTGTTTCAGACGCCACCTTTGGCTGGCATTCCTGGTACATCCTACAAATGCAAAGCTGTATCTTTCTTTTCAGCCATTAGTTGGTGACATTTTGACCTGCTGGAACATCAAACTTTTTCGTATTAGTTTAAGAGTTGACATTGCAAGGTTTTTGACAAAAAGATTTCATGTCTATCTGTATCCTTTTTTATTTTATGTTTATGTTTTTTTTGACCCATGAGTCTCAAAAGGCAGTTGTGTTACACATACTATAGGCTGGAATCAGGCACGGATTTCATCAAATTCACCTATGTTGTTTTGGGTGACGGTATGTGGTGAACTTGGGAAGCAAACTAATTTTTTAAGTTAAATCTCCTACAGTAAAGAGAATGTACAAGGTGATACTGTACAACAGAAAAATTATAGAGAACATTTGTAATGTGCCAATCCCAAAGTTATTGTTATACAGATTTTAAGTAAAACAATGTGGACAACAACAATTTATATTCCAATTAACTCAGGTGCATTACGTTTTTATCAGAACCTTTAAACAATGTTTTTTTTTTTTTATTTACTTTTTTTTTAGTCCTAAAACACCATGTAATCTGTAGACAGAGTCTGGGCAAATTGGATACTTGTTGAACTCCATCAATTAAATATACATTAATTGAATATAGACCCGTGTCCTCTCCCACCCCTCCCACCCCTCCAATTCACCATTTCAGTTTTTCAGTTTTCTCTTTTCCTTTGTCGCGATGCATCTTTCCTGTTGTTGTTTTTTATATGCATCCATCTCCACAACGAAAATATTTATAACTGTGTTATTGGTGCTAGCATCACAGATGAGGGAACATTCGTCGTTTGTTTTTCTGGGACGGTGTTTACTTCACTTAACATAATGTCTTCTAGTTACATCCATTTACCTCCCAAAGTTCAGATGCTGTCTTTCTTTTTTTTTAATTTTTTTATTTTTGTATGCTGTCTTTCTTTACTGCTGCATAGAACTCCATTGTGTAGATGTACCACATTTTTCTCTATCCACTCATCAGTTGAGGGGGCTAGTTGGTGTTGGTTCCAGCATTTTTGCTATTGTGAACAAGTAGTGGCAATAAATATTAGTGTGCATGTATTCTGTTTTAGCATAGAGTCTTGTGGGTATATTGCCCAGGAGTGATATGACTGGGTCAAATGGCAAGCTCATTTGAGTCTTCTAAGGGTCTCCACACCTTGTTCCATAGTGGCTGTACAAGTTTAAATTCCCACCAGCAATGGATGGAGTGTTTCCCCTTTCCCACAACCTCTCCAGCACTGATATCGTTTGTTTTCTTGATCCTGGGCCAGTCTTATCAGAGTGAGATATCTTAAAGTGGTCTTAATTTGCATTTCCCTAATTTATTAGTGATGTTGAACAGTTTTTTAGGAGATGTTTCTCAGCCATCTCTAATTCCTCCTCTGGGAAGTCTCTATATTTCAGTTCTTTGCTCCATCTTTTGAGTGATTTCATTTGTTTTCTTTCTTCTTGTTTTTTGGTGCTTGATACTCTGGAATTAAGCTTTGTCAGATGTATCAGCAGTAAAGGTTTCCTCCCACTCTGTGGGTTTTCTCTCACTTCCTTTATTGTTTCTTTGATGTACAGAAGCTTTTTGAGTTTAATGGAGGTCCCATTTGTCAATTGTCGATTTTTTTTTCTTGTGCAGCTGCTGTCGATTTAGGAAGTCTTTTCCTACACCTATGTCTTGTAGTCTGCTGCCAAGTTTTTCTTCTATCACTCCAGAGTTTGGGGTTTCATGTTGAGGTCTTTGATCCATTGGAATTGACTTTTGTACAGGGTGAAAGGTAGGGCTTTAATTTCATTCTTCTACAAGTGGTGATCCAGTTTTGCCAACAACACTTACTGAAGATGCTGTCTTTCCTCATTGTGTCTTCTTGGCCCCCTTGTCAAATATGAGATGGCTCAAAGTGTATGTGCTCAGGTTTTATTCCAATGGTCAACTGGTCTGTTTTGTGCCAGTACCAGGCTGTTTTGTTATGACTATAGCCCTGTAGTATAGTTTGATGTCTGGTAAGCGATCCCCCCGTATTGCTCTTTTTGCTCAGGGTTGCTTTGGCTATTGGGGTCTTTTGTTTTTCCAAATGAACATTGAGTTTTTTTCTAAACCTGTGAAGAACTGCTTGGTGTTTGATTGGGATTTGCATTAATCTGTAACACAGTTGGGTAGAATTGACATTTTACTATATTTTATTTTCCCAATCCATGAGCATGGGAGGTTTGTCCATCTTCTGATGTCTTCCTCAATTTCCTTTTTCAGGGGTTTAACATTTTTGTAGTAGAGATCCTTGGTGTCTTTGGTTATGTTGTTCCTAGGGATTTTATTGTTTTGAGGCTATTGTGAGTGGGAAATCTCCTGTATTCTTTCTTCAGTTGCTTGTTGTTGGTGTAAAGAAAGGCTACTGATTTTTCTAAATAGTATTTGTATCCTGCCACTTTAACCGAAGCTCTTAATCATTTTCTAGGAGTTTTCTTGGTGGAGTCTTAGCATCCCTAGGTAGACAATCATATCATCAGCAAAAGGAGATAGCGTGACTTCCTCTTTCCAATTAGAACTCTTTAAATTTTCCTTTTTGCCTTATTGGCCATAGCAAGGGTTCAAGCACTATATAAAAGGAGTGGTGACAGGGGGCAGCCTTGCCAAGTTCCTACCTTATAGGGGACTGCTTCTGTCATTTCCCCATTTAGGATGATATTGGCTGTGGGTTTCCTGTATATGGCTTTGATTACGTTGAGGAATGATCCCTCCAGTCCAATTCCCTCTAGGACTTTAAACATGAACGGATGCTGGATTTTGTCAAAGGTTTTCTCCGAGTCAATTGAGAGGATGGTGTGGTTTTTGTCTTTCAGTCCATTTATATGTTTGATGACATTTATTGATTTTTTCATATGTTGAACCATCCCTGCATCTCTGGTATGAATCCAACTTGGTCATGGTGGATGATCTTCTTGATGTGACCATTTCCTTTTTGAACTTCTCAATCTCTTCTTGGTGCTCCTTACTTCATTGGTTGGCTTCCTTTTTCAGTGTTTCTACTTCCTTTCAGAGTTTGTTTTTTCTCCCTCTAGTTCTTTCTGGAGTTTGTCAATCTGTTCCTTTAGTTCTTTCCGAAGTTTGTCATTGTATCCCTCTAGGTCCTTTTTGAGTTTTTCATTCTCTTTAGTTCTCTGAATTCTTCTTTATTTTCTTTAATTTCTCTGCATAGGTCTGCAATTATTCCTCTAAGATCTGTTCCTTGGGTCACCTCCAGGGGATCCCATTGTAGCTATCTCCTACAGGTTTGGTAGAGCCTGGTGCGGGATTATCCTGTGCCCTTCCCATGTTGTCCCTTCGTCATGTCCCTGGCATGTGGGTTTCCCTTTTGTGGTTCAAATCACAAATGTCTTTTCACTATGTTAGCGGATGGTTTTGCTTGCCTCCTTCCAGTGCTTTTTTTTTTCTTTCCTCCTCCTTGTTTATGGAGTATTGACTTGTCTAGGTTTCAGGCTTTCAATTTTGTTTGTATATTGGATATTGGAAGCCTAAGTCACTCTTCTCTTCCTGTTCTGATGGTTCTCCAAAAGAAAGTCCTCTTGGATTCTCACCAATTCCCATTGGTGTGGGGGGATATGCCTGACCTAGCCCGCCCTGGTACCTGCCTGAGTGACTTCTGGTCTCCTGCACCTCAGGAGCCTGCCTGCACAAAGCCGCAGAGGCACCAAACCAAACCCAAACCCGACCCTCTGGTCAGGCTGCAAAGGCAAAGCACAGTCCCACCCAGACGGCCACCCCCCACAAGAGGGCTCAGAGTCACGACCCTCTTCCAGCAGCCCCAGAGACAGTCCATCCCAAAATGTACCTGCCTGAGTGACTTCTGGCCTCCTGCACTTCAGGAGCTGGCCCGCACAAAGCCACAGAGGCACCAAACCAAATCCAAAACCCTGTGTAATTTTCTTGTGCCATGAAATAGTGTTCAACACTTTAAAAATGTGGAAAGTATTCCCACTCCATAGGTCATATAAAAAGCAGGTCAGATTTGGCCCAGGGCCCCAGCTTGCCTGTCTGTGATAGTGGCTGACTGAGCTTCCATCTAGGTTATCTTTGAATTTATCTCCTTGCTCAAGCACATTCCAATATTTGGGGATCAGCGCCTATGGTTGCTCTCCCAGACCCCCCCATAAAGCCAGCCCTTCCTCAGGTTTCAGATCTCCATTCAAATACCACCAATGCAGAGACTGTGCTGGAGAGCTTTAGTGTCAACTTGACACATCTGGTTAGAGGGAGCCTCAGTTGGGGAATTGCCTCCATTGGACTGGCCTATGGCCATGTCTGTGGGGCATCACCTTGATTACTGAGTGATTTGGGAGGGCCCAGCCCACTGTGGGTGGTGCCACTCCTCAGCAGGTTGTTCTGTATTGTAAAGAAGGCAGGCTGAGCATGGGCCAGGGGAGCAAGCCAGAAAGCAGCATTCCTCCATGGCCTGTGCTTCAGCTCCTGCCTCCAGGTTCCTGCCCTGAGTTCCTACCTTGGGCTCCCTGAGTGACGAACTGTGACCCAGGAGTTGTAAGATGAAAAAACCCTTTCCTCCCCAAGTTGGTATTGGTCACAGAGGGTTTTGTCACAGCAATGGAAGACGAACTCGAACAGAGACCTTTCCTGGGCGCTGCTCAGTGGCCCATTGTTTCTTATGCCTGCAGCACCCCAAGTTCCCAGCACCTGTTCTATTTCTCCCCAACATTCTCCTTCTATGACAGGCTCATGATGGCTTGCTTGCAAATCACATTCTAGAACTTAAGGATTCTTATGGGGCTGGAGAGATGGCTCAGCTGTTAAGAGCACCAACTGCTCTTGCACAGGACCCGGGTTCAATTCCCAGCACCCACATGGCGGCTAAGAACTGTCTTTGACTCCAGTTCCAGGGGAATCCAACGCCCTCTTCTGACCTCCGCAGCATTGCCCGACACAGGTGCACCAACCTTCATGCAGACAGTACACTCATACACATAAAAAATAATAAATAAAAAAAGAACTTAAGGATTCTAAGTTGTCCTCCCTGTCATCTCCCTACATCAAAATTATAACTGTACCTAGTCACTAGCATGAAGCAAAGCTTCCCAGTATTTACTGATAGAATTCGTTACATGTAAAGACATGTAAAATAGTCAAACAAACAGTAAAAAGTACATAGTCCACACCTAGAGAGATGGGTCCGTAGTTAAGAGCACTTGCTGCTCTTGCCAAGGACATAGGTTCAGTTCCCAGCACCTACACGGTGGCTCACAAAGGCCTGCGATTCTAGTTCTGGTCTCCGTGGGCACTGCATGCACATGGTCCACATAAATACATATAAGCACAGGGGCTGGAGAGATGGCCTAGCAGTTAAGAGCGCTGCCTGCTCTTGCAGAGGACCGGGTTTGATCCCCAGCACCCGCATGGTGGCTGAGAACCATCTTTAACTCCAGTTCCAGGGGAATCCGACACCCTCTTCTGACCTCCGTGGCATTGCACAACACAGGTACACAGACCTGCATGCAGACAGTACATTCATACACATAAAAAATAAATAAAAAATTAAAAAGATACATATAAGCACACACATTAAATATTTTTTAAAAAGTAAGCAAAGTTGTGTTGCCTCACCAGATCCTGTCAAGACTCAGATTTTATTATTACCACTAATATTACTATTATGCAAATTTACTTTTTTATTTTTATTTATTTTTTATGTGTATGAATGTACTGTCTGCATGTAGGTTTGTGTGCCTGTGTCATGTAATGCCTCGGAGGTCAGAAGAGGGTGGCGGATTCTTCTGGAACTGGAGTTCTCCTGGAATTGAAGTTACAGACGGTTCTCAGCCGCCATGTGGGTGCTGGGGATCGAACCCGGGTCCTCTGCAAGAGCAGTTGGTGCTCTTAACCGCTAGGCCATCTCTCCAGCCCCTATTATGCAAACTTATAATAATTTAGTGGTGGTTGAATGTTTTTCAAATAAATCTCATATGGTGAATCTGTAAAACAGATGAAAATGAACTTGCTGTGCTTGAAATGAAGCAATTCTCCATACACTCTCTCAGATTTTCCACTTCTGGGAAGTTTCATATGCCTCTCGCTCTGTATCTTAGTTACTGCCCTGTTGCTGTGATAAATACCATGACAAGGCAACTTACAGAAGGAAGAGTTTCTTTGACTCACAGTTCCAGAGGGGAAAAGTCCATGGCGGTAGGGAGGTGTGGTGGCAGAGTGACCAGAGCAGAAAATCAAGCACAAGATTAAGACCTTTCAAGCCTTCCCCCAGGGACGTGCTTCCTCCAGCATGGCCACTCTTCCTGAAGACTCCATGACCCTTTCCACATAGTGCCAAGAGCTGGAGACCAAGTGTCCAAATTCTCAGGGCCTATGGGGGACATTCTCATCCAAACCACCACATTCCGAGAAGCTCTTCAAAACCCTTCCTAGTCTGGAACTAACATCCAAGATGACTCTCCTCTTCGTTTCCCCAAGGTTCCTGTGGAACTGGTGTTGACCTCCTGGTGAAGAGGTTAACAAATTATGGAGTCAACATTTTCTTCTTTTTTTTTTTTTTTTTTTTTTGGTTTGTTTGAGACAGGGTCTCCCTGTAGCCCCAGCTGTCCTGGAACTCACTCTGTAGACCAGGCTGGCCTTGAACTCACAAAGATCCACCTGCCTCTACCTCCTAAGTGCTAGGATTAAAGGCGTGTGCCACCACGCCCAGCACGTGGAGTCAACATTCTCTAAGAACTGCCCAGGAATAATCTCTCCAAACACCTTCATAACCATATGCAAAATTAAACTCTACAGAAGGGCTATAGTGCCTCAAAGCTTATAGAACAACTTTGTAACTATGGAAACATATTGGGCCTCAGTTTTACTTTATTTTTAGAATGGCCTTAGTAATAGCCTCTGCCCTTTCCATCTGGCTGACCAGGCAGGAGTAGGGAGAGAGAACAAATTTGAATACATTTTCTAGAATGTGGAAGAACGAGCTATCTGGGGCCACTTGATCGCTTCTAAGCTTTTTTTTTTTGTCTTTTTGAGACAGGGTCTACCTTACTCTCAGCTGGCCTAGAACTCGCTATGTAGACCAGGCTGGCCTTGAACTCACAGAGATCAGCCTGCCTCTGCCTCCTGAGTGCTGGGATTAAAGGCGTGCACCACCACACCTGGCCCCAAGCTTTGAATCTTTATTTCTTCTTTTCTAGCTGTATCAATTCAGGCTAAAGGCCTTGCACAGCAGAAAGCCGGTTTTCTTAGTGCTAGGAGGCTTCACGTTTAAGATCAAGGTCTGGGCAAAGTTGGTTTCGCCCCAGGCCTCTCTATTTGACTCATGTGGTTGTTTTCTTGAAGCCTCTTCATGAGGTCACATTTGTGTGTACACATGTTTGGCATCTCTCTGTGTGTTCACACTTGTCTTCCTGTTAGGACTCTAGTCTATTTGGAACATGGCCTGCCTTAACAACTTCATTTTAACTTAATTACTTATTTAAAGACTGTCTCCAAATAGACACACTCTGAAGTAGTGTGTAGTAATGGGAGACAATTCAGCTGGTGTTCTAATCTGCTTTATGTCGTTGGGCTAAAACAATGACCAAGGATTGGGCCTGGTGGTGCCCGCCTTTAATACTAGCACTCAGGGGGCAGAGGCAGGTATATCTCTGTAAGAGCAAGGCCAGCCTGGTCTACGTAGCAAGTTCCAGGCCAGCTAGGGCTACAGGGAGACCCTGTCTAAAAAAAAAAAAGCCACCAACCAAAAGGGGGAACTTGGGGATGAAAGGATTTATTTCAGCTAATAGATTGCAGCACAATATCAATGGGAGCCGGAGAAGAAGCTCAGGCAGGAATGTGGAAGCAGGAAGGCTGCTTACTGGCTCCTTACTTGGAAGGGCTGAAAGAGTTCTAGTAAATTTTACATGATGCTTAAAATACATATCATTGCTGCTCAACAGCTGATTTGGGGGTGGGAGAAAACCTGGAATTTCAGAAAGCAACGTGGTTCCTTCCGTGCACAAGTGAGGAGATAAAATGTGAGCCCGAAGGTGCCCTCTAGAGGGCAGCATGGCTTGGAAGTCCAGGAGAGTATGCAGAGATGCAGACAGAAGAGAGTTAGAGGGACTGGAGAGATGGCTCAGCAGTTAATAGCACTGACTGCTCTTGCAGAGGACCGGGGTTCGATTCCCAGCACCCGCATGGCGGCTAAGAACTGTCTTAGGCCAGGCATGGTGGTGCACGGCCTTTAATCCCAGGCCTTGGGAGGCAGAGGCAGGCGAATCTCTGTGAATTCAAGGCCAACCTGGTCTACATAGCAAGCTCCAGGCCAGCTGGGACTAAAGGGAGGCCCTGTCTCAAAAAGACCGAGAGAGAGAGAGGAGAAAGAGAGAGAGAAGAGAGAGAGAGTTGGAATCCAGGCTCTACCTCTTAGAGCCATGGTGATTCTAGAAAGCACCTCACATCCTCATACCATTTCTGGATAATGGTAGTGCTCACAATTCTCACCTCAGCCATTGCTATGGGAACCTTTCTCCAGATAAAAAGTACCACCCACAGAGCCTAGTATGGAGCAAGTCCTGAACTGTTCGGTAATTAGCACCAAATAATAACAGAACCCAGAAACTTGAAGGTCTTGCACAGCAAGAACATTTGGACTGGGACTTATAAAAATAAGGTTGGCTGCCTTTGTAAACTGTCGTGTATGCTTTTCAGTGTGAGTGTGAGTGAGTGTGTGTGTGTGTGTGTGTGTGTGTGTGTCTAAGCACATACACACATGCTTTGAAATAATTTAATTTATATAGAAATTCAGATTCAAGGATGGGCAAAGAAAGGAGACAGAAAGAAATAAATCAAGGAATATAATACTAGGATTCCACAAGTTATATCTTCTGTGTCTCTTAACAAAAGGATTGGCTGGCCAGACCCAGGGAGGCAAGGCAGGGTTTTGATGAGTCCACACCTAGTGTGGTTTACATAGCAAGTTCCTGCCAGCCTGGGCTGGGCTACATAGTGACATTCTGTCAGAAAAGGAAGAGAAGGAGGAGAAAGAGACAGAAGAGGAAGAGGAGGAGGAGGAAGAGGAGGAAGAAAAGAGGAGAGGGAGGAGGAACAGAAAGAGGAGGAGGAACAGAAAGAGGAGGAGGAACAAAAGAAGAAGGAGGAAGAAGAGGAGGAAAAATAATTAAAAGATTAAATACCAGAAACTGACCAATTATGCCAATGAACACTGTAGAGCTAATTCTCCACCATGGTAGCACATCACACTCGCCAAGGACCCCATGGCCCAGCCATGCCGAAGACCATCAGAGAGAGAACCCCTGGGAGAGAGTTCCAGGGTAGCGACTCTGTATAGAACGAAGCCAAGCTGGAGACCTGCTGAGCTACATCAGATCACTCCGGTTGTTAGCTGTGAACTTGGCCTTTTTGAACCACCTCAGAGCCTTGCTTCCCTGGTATGTCATGAGGGTTCAGTCAGAATTAGCTGGTTAAACACACAGGTCCCCAGGCAGCAGAGAACTGAGGCAATAACTCACAAGTGTTTCTCGTTACTATTATCAACAGCATCCAACGGCCAGGATATCTGAGCCTCCATGTCTCTGTCTACAAAATGGCAGGAAGGTCAGAGTTGGGGGCAGCCCCGAGGCCAAACACTTCCATTTATGCAATTCTACAGAGGCAGAGCCATGGGCCAAGGGGAAAAAACCAATTTACTATTTACAACAAGTGGAAACGAAAAGAGGAATTCAAGGGAGCTAATATGGATTCTGAAATGAGAAAAGTCTTTCTGAGGATGAAATGTGGGAGGGTGTTTCAAACATAAATAAATGATTTTTTAATTTAGCGAGTGGCTACATGGGGAGGGGGTAACACATATGAGGAAATCACAGGACAACTTCCAAGAGTTGCTTCTCTCCTTCCGCCATGGGATAAACTCAGACCATCAGACTTTACCTGCTGAGCGATCTCACTAACCCATAAATGAATTTTCTTTTTTTTTTTTTTTTTTTTGGTCTTTCTGAGACAGAGTCTCCCTGTAGAGCCAGCTGTCTGGGAACGCCTATGTAGACCAGGCTGGCTTTGAACTCACAGATCTCCACCTGCCTCTGCCTCCCAAGTGCTGAGATTAAAGGCATGTGCCACCATGCCCAGCAAATTATTTTTAATATCTTTTTTTCTTAGAACACCTCAAGAAACATGGGTTCTTAAGAGGGTTCTTCAGGAAATGCTGACAAAGTGTAATGAGACCAGATCTGGGATTCAGACCTTAAAAGGAAATGATCACTCATTTGTGGAGATGGTAGTAACTGAGATTGATCCCAGTGGTGAAGGCAGATGATTCTCCCTGTGATGTAGTATGGCTCTTCAGTGACAGAGCAACTCCAGTTCAAGCCCTGCCATTTCCCAGACATGTGACCTCAGTCCTGTCACCTAAATCTGTATGTCCCAGTTTCCTGATCTCTAAACAAAGAAGTTCACGAGCGCTGCCCTTAGGGTTATTATAAAAATTAACTGAGCCTGGCGTGGTGCTGCAGGCCTTTAATCCTAGCATTCGGGAGGCAGAGGCAGGGGGATCTTTGTGAGTTCAAGGCGAGCCTGGTCTACAGAGTGAGTTCCAGGCCAGCTGGGGCTAGAGGGAGACCCTGTCTCAAAAAGATAAAACAAACAGAAAAAAATAAACAAAAAAAAGAAACATTTCTTGGGGCTAGAGAGATGGCCTAGTGGTTGAGAGTGCCAACTGCTCTTGCAGAGGACCCGGTTCAGTCCCCGGCATCCACATGGCAGCTGAGAACCGTCTTTAACTCCAGTTCCAGGGGAATCCAACACCCTCTTCTGACCTCTGGTCTTGCACAACGGGGGTGCACAAACCTACATGCAGACAGTATATTCACGCACATACGAAAATAAATAAATAATTAATTAAAAAAAGAATTAACTTACAAAGTATTGATTTCCAGAATATATAAATTACCCAAAAAAAAACAAAGAAGAAAGAAAACAAATGACCCACTCAATAGATGGAGCAAAGAGCTGAACAGAGACTTCATAAGTGAGGAATTAGAGATGTCTGAGAAACACCTTAAGAAGTGTTCAACATCACTAATCATTAAGGAAATGCAAATCAAACCCACTTTAAGATATCATCTTACTCCAATAAGACTGGCTAGGATCAAGAAAACAAATGATACCAAGTGCTGGAGAGGTTGTGGGGAAAAGGGAATACTCATCCACTGCTGGTGGGAATGTAAACTCGTACAGCCACTATGGAAAGCAGTGTGGAGAACCCTTGGAAGACTTGGAATGAACTTGCCACCCGACCCAGCCATACCACTCCTGGGCATGTACCCTCAAGACTCAACCCACCACAGGGATACATGCATGGCCATGTTTATTGCAGTTCTCTTCACAATAGCAAGGAGCTGGAACCAACCCAAATGCCCCTCAACTGACGAGTGGATAGAGAAAATGTGGTACATCTACACAATGGAGTTCTATGCAGCAGTAAAGAAAGATGACATCATGAGCTTTGCAGGAAAATGGCTGGAGCTAGAGGACATCATGCTGAGTGAAGTAACACAGTCCCAGAAAAACAAACGATGAATGGTATCCCTCATCTGTGGATGCTAGTGTCAATTACCTAGTTGTAATTATTTCTTGTGCACGGCCCCTTGAGCTTTTGTCCAAGCAGTTGGGAGTGATGCATATTGGAAACAACAATAACAGCAACAACAACAGAAAGGACTGCATCCAAGAACTGACTGAAACAGTGAATTTCTGCTCAAAACAGTCAACTTCCACATGGAGAATATCGAGAAAGACTGAGAAAGAGATGAAAAGCATGTTTGGCAGAATGCATGAGCTCTGGTGGGGTGGGGGGATAGGGTGGGGGACACAGGTCTAGATTTGATAATCTTGTACAAAATATATATTAAAAAAATAAATAAATAAAATAATAAATTTTTAAAAAAGAATTAACTTAGGACTGGAGAGATGGCACAGCACTTAAAAGTGCTTGCTGCTCTTTCAGAGGATCTGAGTTCAGTTTCCAGCACACACATCTGGATGATTCACAGTTGCCTGTAACTCCAGCTCAAGGGGATACAATGCCCTCTTCTGGCTTCTTTGAGTACTGCACACACGTGGTGTGTGTGTGTGTGTGTGTGTGTGTGTGTGTGTGTGTGTGTGTATGAATGCAGGGGTGCACGCATGCACGCACACATGCACACACACACACACACACACACATACACACACACACAATCTTTAAAATGGAATCTGATAAAACAGGACTGTGTGTGGTGGCACACGCCTGGACTCCCAGCACTCTGAGGTAGAGGCAGGCAGATCAAGAGCTCAAGGTCGTCATAGGCTACTAAACAAATTCAAAGCCATTTGGGTTACAAAAAAAATGAATTAGATCAAATAGCAGCAGTCAGATTTTGGGTCAAAGACAAGCACCCAATCTAGGCAAAGCCTCATCAAAGTGAAGGAGAAATCGACTTGAAAAACGGGCTTTACCTGAACTGCCTAAAATATGTGCTCCAACTCACCAGCCCTTTTGTCAGGGCAGACATAGCCACAGACAGTACCCCTGTAGCCCCCAAACCCATAATGATAGTGGTAAAGAAAATCTCCTTGTCTTTCTTTTCCATATCTGGAGGGCAGACAGCACTTCCTAAATGCCACCAGCTTGAAATTTGGGCACCAGTGAAGTCCTCTGTCTGTGCCCACACAGTGAGCCTCATTTGGTCTGGTCGTAAGTTATTTGCAATAAATAACATTTGGCTCTGCACTCCACTTAGAGAAGACGGGTTCCTCGCTGAATCATGTCATTGGCTGCTGGACTTGAAGCTGCCCATGTTGTTTATGGTGGTGTTTCCCAGCATGTAGACCTCTTTCAAACAATTTAAGTACTCCTTTGGAGTCTATGAATGTGGTACAGAATAGGCTCCAAAAAACAGCATGCTTTCTCTCTTCTATGGCCAAGCACCGAGAGCCACACACACCATCTAGGAGCATTGTCGAGAAAAAGATATGAAATTGCTAAACACAGAATTATAATTAACATCAAAACCACCATGGGTGTTCTCTCCATTGTCAAGATGTTGTCCCGATCTTTGTCACCTTTTTAATTTACCTTTTGAAATGATGACAGTCGCTGGACAGGTTTTCAATCCTAATCATTTTTCATTATATAGTTTTCCTGAGCAAGGTGCCTTGGGGAGATTCTCATTAGCTCCACTGGCATTGATAAAAACTGGCTGGAGAAGAGACCTAAGGTCAGAAAGACCCACAGGTTCACTCTTCTACCAGCTGGCTCTCTGTGACTTGGAGTAAACCCTTAACCAAACCAGGTCTCTGTTTGCTCATCAATAAATAAATGGTGACAGTGCCTTCCAATGGAATTGTCAGTGCAGAGCTGTAACAAGCACTTAATAAGATGCTAGGTATTATAGCTGCTTTCTTTTTTTGCCTTCTCCTTCTTAATATCCACATTAAATGTTTTGAAATGCTATTTTATCCCTTTTATATATAAAAAGGGAAAACTTTTCTTAGCTGCATACTTGAATTGACAACTGATTTCTTTTCAACATTTGTTTAATGCAGGAGTTAAAGAGCCTCTTTTCTACTGCATTTTAAAATTTCCAGAAAGGAAGAATAATCCATTTTCTAAGTCCTAATGACTTCTTATATCTAGCGAATAAACAGAATTTCATGTATATTTTAAAATTTATTCTACATCTCATTCCACAGCATTTTTAAGGTGCTTTACTGCATGCTATGCAATGAAACCACAAGAGAAATGAAAATCATTAAAGAAATCTGCATTTTATTGAATACTTATTGTATACCAGGTAATATGCGTGGAAGTTACTGTTATTGTCCTGAATTGCAAAGCGTAGAGTCAGAAGAGATAAGTCTTTCCCCTAATGTCCTGAGGTCAGTAAGTGGGAAAGCCAAACTATTAACGAATGTACAGAGGAAAAAGGGGTAACAGGGCTGGGGACGTGGCTCAGTGGTAGAGCACTTGTCTCACATGCACAAGGCCCTGGGTTTAATCCCCTAGCTCTCCAAAAAGACAGTTCAAGGCCAGCCTGGGCTACATTGTAAGTTCCAGTCTAGCTTCAACTATACAGTGAGATCCTGTATCAGAAAGACAGGAGGGAAGGAAGGGAGGGATGGAGGGAGGGAGGGAGGGAGGGAGGGAGGGAGGGAGGGAGGGAG
>VZQC01001015.1:979325-1006762 GCA_009823505.1 Rhizomys pruinosus
TTCCAGGAGAACTCCAGTTCCAGGGGAATCCGACGCCCTCTTCTGACCTCCGTGGCATTGCACGACACTGGTGCACAAACCTATGTGCAAACAGTACACTCACACATAAATAAATAAATAAAATTTTTAAAAATATATAAAAAAGAAAGGAAGAGAGAAAGAGAGAGAAAGGAAGGAAAGAAGGGAGGAAAGAAGGAAAGAGGGGAGGAAGGAGGAAGGAGGGAGGAGGAAGGAAAGAAGGAAGGAAGGAAGGAAGGAAGGAAGGAAGGAAGGAAGGAAGGAAGGAAGGAAGGGAGGGAGGGAGGGAAGGAGGAAGGGAGAGAGGGAGAAAAACGAAGGGAAAAGAAAGGGCAAAAGGCATTGGGCATGGGGGGGTGGCACAACCTGTGGAGGATCTGGCACTCAAGGCCAGCCTGAGCCACATAACAAGATGGAAGGGAGAGAGAGAAAAATGGGGGAGGGAGAGAGACAAAGACACACACACACACACACACACACACACACACACACAGAGACATTTAGACATTATCCACCTACCTGCATGAGTCTGTGTCTGCATATCAGAGTACTAAGTGCATTATGCAATTATTTGATTCACTGTAAGAACTGGAATTTGTCCACCAAAGTTTAAGGGTTTCTTCACACAGAGATTTCTCTTAGGAAAAATTAAACGAAGCACTAATGATGAGACCCAGCAATATAAGTGAGCCAATTTGGATTTTCAAATTGTAAATCAATTTGAAAAAGATTAACTGCCGGTTTCTCCCAAGGCGGCACCATTCAAAGTCCTGTCTCCGTGCTTACTTCATCTCCTTGTCATAGTCTTTTTTAATGATATTTTTTTAATATTTTCAGCATTTATATTTCACTTGTGTTTTTCATTTTCAACCAAATAACTTCGAGAAATCCTAAAAGTCTGGTGTCACATCTTTATCCTCACCTTGTCATTACGGGAGCAAATTACCTCAACTCCTTATTTCATCCACTCCAGAAGAAAATACATGGATATGTATATGTGTATCTGTATGTGTGTTGTATGTGTATGTGTGTATGTGTGTATGTGTATATGTATATGTATCTGTGTATGTGTGTATGTGTATGTGTGTATGTGTATGTATCTGTGTATGTATGTGTACATGTATATGTATCTGTGTATGTGTGTATGTGTATATGTATATGTATCCGGGTATGTGTGTATGTGTATATGTATATGTATCTGTGTATGTGTGTATGTGTATATGTATATGTATCCGGGTATGTGTGTATGTGTATATGTATATGTATCTGTGTATGTGTGTATGTGTATGTATATGTATATACTTTGGAAAAGTGTAACTTATTTCAAGATGGTAAACTAAATTATTCTTTGAAGTCACAAGTACCAAACAGAGGGGAGTGGAAAGATGGCTCAGCAGTTACCATCAAGTACTGCTCTTGCAGAGAACCTGAATTCCATTCCCAGCACCTACACTGAGCAGCCCAGAGTTCCCAGCATCCTCTCCTAGCCTCTTCTGGCACCTGCACCGACATGCACACACTCACATTATTTTACATAATTAAAAATAAAAATAAATCTTAAAGGAAAAGTACCAGGGACTGTGGTTAAGAGCCACTACTGAGCCACTACTGCTCTTCTAGAGGGCCTGGGTTTGGTTCCCAGAACCACATGGATGGTTTACATCAGTCTTTAACTCCAGGTCCAGGGATCTGATGCCCTATTCTGGCCTCTGTAACCACCAAGCACACATTGGCCCACTTACATACATGCAGGCAAAACACTCATACACATAAAATAAAAATAAATAAATTGAAATTTTTTTTAATTCTTTTTCTTTTTTTTTTCCCAGAAGAATCCATTCAAATTCTTTTTCATCTGTGAAGAAAGAGACTTCAAATTCTTGTTTTTAGGGATTCCTTCATTCAATAATAACAACAACCAAAAAAAACTAATGTGAGACAGATGTTGGGTTTTCTGGGGAGACACCTTCCAGAGTTTACACAGCAGCATGAGAGGCAGCCATTAAACAGCGCACCTTGGGGCTAGAGAGATAGCCTAGCAGTTAAGAGCACCGACTGCTCTTGCAGAGGACCCGGGTTCGATCTCCAGCGCCCATATGGCAGCTAAGAACTGTCTGTAACTCCAATTCCAGGAGAACTCCAGTTCCAGGGGAATCCAAGACCCTCTTCTGACCTCCGCGGCATTGCACAACACGGGTGCACAAACCTACATGCAGACAGTACATTCATACACATACAAAAATAAATAAAATTAACTAAATAAATAAACAGTGCACCTATGATAGTGTCTGTAAACAGCAATTCCTCCCATCAGGATGACATGAAAAGTTGACACAAGTTTACAATAAAAGCACTTAGACCTGCCCAGGGGTTGCGTGAAAACTTCTCCTAGGAAGTAATATTAAAATGATACTTTTAATATAAAATTTCATTCATTTTGTGAGAATTCGTATATGTATTTTTTATTATATTTCCCCCAGCTCCTCCCCTAATTCCTCCTAGATCCACCCTCACACCCCTCACAACTTTGTGTCTTTTATTTTTTAATTTTATTTATTATTTTAATCTTATGTGTGTGAATGTTATGTCTGCATGTATGTGGGTGCACCCATGTCATGCAATGCCCTCAGAGGTCAGAGGAGAGGGTTGGATCCCTTGGAACTGGAGTTACAGGTGGTCGTAGCCATCATGTGGAGGCTGGGAATAGAACCCAGGTCCTCTGCAAGAGCAACCAGTGCTCTTAACTGCTGAGCCATTTCTCCAGGCCTTTTTTTTTTTTTTTTTATGTGTATGAGTGTACTGTCTGCATGTAGGTCTGTGCACCCATGTTGTGCAATGCCGCGGAGGTCAGAAGAGGGTCTCATATTCCCCTGGAACTGGAGTTCTCCAGGAATTGGAGTTACAGGCGGTTCTCAGCTGCCATGTGGGTGCTGGGGATCGAACCCGGGTCCTCTGCAAGAGCAGCGGGAGCTCTTAACCACTAGGCTATCTCTCCAGCCCCGAGGCATAGTTTTAGAAGCTGGTGTTCCTAAGCCCTATCAGCAAAGGGCAGAAAGACCCAATGAAGTTAGAGGGGTGACAAGCCCAGATCACGCAGAAAGTTCTGGGAAAAAAAATGTTGCTTTGATTTAATTTGATTTCCTTTGTATGGTAGAGGTCCTTAAAGAGTTCTCAGCCATGAGGAATGAGGGCTGACTGCTTCAGCCCAATTTAGGCTTTTATAAGAGCTGCTGGCCAGACAGACAGTGGTAAGAGGAATACAGAGAAGACACAGAGTCCTATGGTCATCCAGGAGAGACATGCACAGGCTTGGCCTGGGGCCTGAGTGGAGATGGAAGAAGCTTCTCAAGGGACTCTACACTAAGTCTTGGTGACACCTGGGAAGTGGAGGAAGGGCAGCTGTGGCAGGCAGCGGTTTGGGGTTCCTTTTCCTGTGAAGAAGGGTGCCAACAGACAAACACATGGGACTTGTCTGTGAAGGCATCAGTGGAGACCATGAGAGGGTCACGTGGAGATGTCAAGCACCTAGGGGCCATGCGGATCTGGATATAGTCATGAGTGAACACATGACAAAGAAAGTTGCAGAACTGGATGCTGATGCTGAGACAGAGCTTGTGTGCAGTGTGGGTGTTTGACCCCAAAGGCTGGACGTTGGTGCCAGGCATCTTGCATCTCTCCCTTTACCTACCAAAAGAAAATTCAGACATCAGATTCCTGGCCTACATACAAAGTTTACAAACACTTCATCTGGGGCTGGGGAGATGGCTCCGTGGGGGAAGTGCACATATGAGATCCTGAGTTTGGATCCGCAGCATGAGAAGACCAGGATTGCCACGTGTGTGCAACCCCAGTATCAGAGAATAGGGACAGAAGGATCCCTACGGTTCACTGGAAAGCCAGCTTAGCCAACTGAGGGGCTCCGGTCTCAGAAACCAAGGTGGAGGAGAGCCATAGAGGAAAATGCCTAGTGCCAGCTTCTGGCCTCCACATGCATGTATGCACACATGTAAACATATGGACACATACACACATTCAAATATGTACACATATACAAATATATGTATAAGCATGCACATACAAGCATGCATACACACATACAAACATAAATAAACATCTACACATACACACAATCATATCATGTTAAGAAAGAAAAGAAGAGCTGGAGAGATGGCCCAGAGGTTAAGAGTGTTGGCTGCTCTCTCAGAGGACCTCAGTTGGATTTCCAGCCTCTGCATGGTGGCTAACAACTGTCTGTAACTCCAGTTCCAGAGAACTCCAGTGCCCTCTTCTGTCGTCCATGGGCATTATACAACACAGGTGCACTTACACATGTGCAGACAATACACTCATACACATAAAATAAAAGGTAACTTCAAAAAAATAAATAAATAAAAGAAAGGCTGATGAGATGGTCCAATGAGTACCAGGTACTTGCCAATGCTGAAGACCTGAGTTCAGTCCCCAGGACCCACATGGCAGAAGGAGGCAACTGACTTCTGACCTCCATAGGCATGACATGGCCCTGAGTATATACACACATGAACACACGCACGCACCACACGAAAATCAAATCAATAATAATGTAAATGGGGGGAAGAAGGAAAGAAAAGAGGAAGAAAGAGAGGTTGCCAGAAGGTACTGGAGAGATGGCTCAGTGGTTAAGAGCGCTGGCTGCTCTTGCAGGGGACTCAGGTTCACTTTCCAGCACCCACACAGAAGCTCACAAACATCCATAACTCCAATTTGATTCTAGGGGCAGATAATTAAAGATGGTTTTGTGTCTCACCTCCAAGGGACATTTGGTAATGAGTAGAGGCATTTAGGGTTGTCCCGATTTACTCTAAGGGGGCGTGGTGTGGAGAGGACAGAGGTGCTACTCAGCAGCCTACAATCTCAAAACACAATGGACTGTCTCTGAATACAAATGGCATCCAAGATGAGAAGCCCCAGCTGCAGAGAACTTTCCAGAACGTGTTCCCTGTAAGGAACCGCACCACCTGCTGTGAGACTCTCACAGGAGAGTTCCCAGCCTCAACCTGTCCCACAAAATATTTCGGAGGATGGTTGCATGGTGGGAGTGTGTGTGAAGACTCAGGAAGGACGGGACGAAGGCCGGGGAAAGTAGGCGCTGGGTACAATTCAACAGAGGACTAAAAGTGGCATCATGGCCAGATTAAAGTTATAAATCTACGCATCTCTTAATGGCGCCTTAATGAATACGGAAATAATTGCATCTTTTTGCCTGACTCCCCCTCACAAACTCTACTTAACGAACACAGCCAATGACTTTTTAGATGTATAATTTAAATTTGTATTTATTTCCGTCTTATTTTTATCCTAGCAGCTCAACATATTAAGAGGGAAAAGGATGTATGCAGCAACAAAGCCGGTCCCAGCCAGCTGTCGCCAGCGCCATTTGCTTGCTTTCTCCTTAATCGAGCTTATGTAATCCATTCCCAACAGAAAAAAGAACACCATTTCTCCTACGCCCTCTCTTCATTTTCTTCTAATTTTAATTTTCTGCTAGGATCTTATCTTAAAACCTAGAAAAAAATAAGGTGCAATTTCTTCTTCCTTCCCCTCCTCTTTATCCTCCCCCTCCCTCCTCATCTTCCTCCTTCCCTTCCTC
Source organism: Rhizomys pruinosus (assembly GCA_009823505.1). Classification (NCBI taxonomy): domain Eukaryota; kingdom Metazoa; phylum Chordata; class Mammalia; order Rodentia; family Spalacidae; genus Rhizomys; species Rhizomys pruinosus. The sequence continues at coordinate 984,973 of VZQC01001015.1, forward strand.
CTCCTCCCCCTCCTCCCCTCTCTCCCCCTCCTCCTTCCAGGAAGGGGCAGGTCTCCACTGTAGCGTATACTGACCTTTCTTGCCTTGGATTTCATGTGCTGGAATTAAGGTATGCACCACCCATATCTAGTTTTCTGCAACCTCCTTCCTGGTTTGTTTTCCATGGTTAAGTTAATGCTTCTTTTTGTTNCCCCCCTCCTCCTCCCCCTCCTCCCCCTCCTCATCTTCCTCCTCTTCTCCCCTCTTCCTCCTCCCCCTCCTCATCTTCCTCCTCTTCACCCCTCTTCCTCCTCCTCCACCTCATTCCTCTCCTTTTTTTTATTTTTTATTTTTATTTTACTTTATTTTATTATGTGTATGAATGCACTGTCTGCATGTACGTTTGTGCACCCATGTCGTGCAATGCCGCAGAGGTCAGAAGAGGGCGTCGGATTCCCCTGGAACTGGAGTTAAAGATGGTTTTCAGCCGCCATATGGGTGCTGGGGATCGAACCCGGGTCCTCTGCAAGAGCAGTCGGTGCTCTTAACCGCTAGACCATCTCTCCAGCCCCCCTTTCCTCCTTTTCTAAGGTAAAAGGGAACCCCTTATTTCCCCAAAGTGACTCAAGGCTGGTCTTCCTTCTCCAGGACTCCGACCTTACCAAGACTCCTCTCCTTCCATCAATCCCAGGTGGGATGTGAGGAACTTCTTTTTTGTTTTTGTTCTGAGACAAGCTCTCATGTACTGCCAACTCACTATGACCTTGAACTCCTGATCCCCTGCTTCCACCTCTCAAGCGTCGGGATTACAGCTATGAGCCGAGAGACGGCTTCAGCGGGAATAGCCTGGCAGCCAGATTGTAATACAAGACCCTGGTTTCCGGAATTTGAAAGTAACTGCGCTCGGATGTTCTTGGGGAAATTTCTCTGAGTTACTAACCACACTTGTGTTTGACGCTTTGAGTGATCACTTAGCAATCAGAAGTCATTTCCTGGCTTTCATGTCACTGGAACCACAATATTTGAGAGAGAACTTGAGTCTGGCAAGGGTTACTTTGGCTGATGGTCTCAGAGGTCTTCAGTCTGTCCTAGGGGGAAGCCTATTGAAGTAACTCACTTCATCCTGGGAACATAAGGTAGAGACTGTTCATACCAACCAGCCCCTACCTCCATAAGGTTCCCTAGCCCACCAGCTGTTCAGACTTGATCCTGTGGAGGACACCCCAGATTGAAGCTATAACAGGGCTGGACAGACAGCAAGATAGGGCTGTGTCTGGGGACCTGAGCTGGATTTCTAGAATCCACATGAAGAGTCAGGAGAGGTGGTGCCCGCTGATCCCAGTGGCAAGGAAGCAGAAACAAGGACCTATCTGGGGTTCACTTGTCAGCTAGCGTAACCTACTTAGCGAGCGGCAGGCCAGCAAGAGACCCTGCCTCAAAGACACATGGACAACCGTGTTCAACCACTGGCCTACACATGCACTCGCTTACACACACACACACACACACACACACACACACACACACACACACACACCACACATCACATACCCTCATACAATTACACCACATACATACACCATACATCACACATACACACCACATAGCCACACACATGCATATCAAATACCCACATACAAATATTCCATACACACACATCACACACACACATATACAGCACATACACCCAGTACACACATATACACAACCGCATACCATTAAATAAATAAATAAATAATACTTTTTTTAATTTTTCTTTAATTTTTTTTAAATTTTATTTATTTCTGTATGTGTATGAATGTACTGTCTGCATGCAGGTTTGTGCACCCGTGTCATGCAATGCCGAGGAGGTCAGAAGAGGGCGTTGGATTCCCCTGGAACTGGAGCTCTCCTGGAATTGGAGTTTCAGACGGTTCTCAGCTGCCATGTGGGTGCTGGGGATCGAATCCGGGTCCTCTGTAAGAGCGGTCAGCTCTCTTAACCTCTAGGCCATCTCTCCAGCCCAAATAATACTTTTAAAAGGGGGTAACAATTTGGACCTGGAGAAATAGCTTAGTGGTTAAGGACAGTTGCTTACTGCTCTTGTAGGGGCCCAAGCTCAGTTTTCAGCATCCACATCAGGCAGGCTCACAACTGCCTGTAACTCCAGTTCTAAGGGATCCAACACCCTCTAGTGGCGTCCTCAGGCACTGCACTCATGTGTACAGACACACATATATACACACATAATTAAAATAAATTGGGGTTAGAGAGATCCAACGCCCTCTTCTGACCTCCGCGGCATTGCACGACACGGGTGCGCAAACCTGCATGCAGACAGTACACTCACACAGATACAAAAATAATAAATTAATTAATTTTTAAAAAAAGAGAGATGGCTCTGAGATTAAGAGACCAGCTGCTCTTGCAGAAGACCCAGGTTTGGTTCCCAGCACCCACACAGTGGCTCACAACCATCCGTAACTCCAGTTCCAAGGGATCCAATGCCTCTTCTGGTCTCCTTAGGCATTGCATGTCTGGGTGCACTTACACACATATAGGCAAAACCCTTATGCACATAAAATAAATATTAAAAAATAATTTTTATTTTAAAAATTAATAAACAAATCTTTGGGAGGAAAAAAAGAAACTAATCTTGCAAGCATTGGGTTAAACAGAGAGCTACTGTGTTAGGTAAACTGTAACCGAAGGGCTTCTTGGAGTTCGAGTTGGGTGGGGGGGCACTCATGGAACTAAGGGTGCACATGGGAAGGGTGTGTGTTCACATGAGCGTGGAGGCCAGAGTCAATGTCAAGTCTCTTTCTCCCCATTGTATATTTCTCCTTAGTCTACTTATATTTTAGTTCTAGTTAGATTTAGGCTCAAGGTGGTGGTCCTCATTAAAATGAGGACTAAATACTGCCAGGCACAGGCCTGGAACCTCAAGGACAGACTACCCTGCATATCAAGTTCCAGGCCAGCCTCGGTCAAATAGCAAAGCCTAGTCTCAAAAAATATAACAAGGGACTGGAGAGATAGCTCAGAAGTTAACAGCACCAGTTGTTCTTGCAGAGGAACTGGGTTCAGTTCCCAACACCCACATGGCAGCTAACAACCATCTATAATTCAACATTCTCTTCTGATCTTCAGAGATACCAGACTTATATGTGGTATAATTACATACATATAGGCAAAACATTCTTACACATAAAATAAAAATTAAATCTTTAAAATGTTTTAAATAAATTAATTAAAATAGGAGACTACCATGAAATAAGACATGAACAACTAATTCCTTTCATATCATGCTGAAATGATATATTTTCTTTTTTCTTTTTCTTTTTTTTTTTTTAACATAGGTAACTTTGTTTTTTTAACAATTTTATTGGGGCTGGAGAGATGGCCTAGTGGTTAAGAGCGCGGACTGCTCTTGCAGAGGACTGGGTTCGATCCCCAGCACCCACATGGTGGCTAAGAACCATCTGAAACTCCAATTCCAGGAGAACTCCAGTTCCAGGGGAATCCGACACCCTCTTCTGACCTCTGCAGCATTGCATGACACCGGTGCACAGACCTGCATGCAGACAGTACATTCATACACATAGAGAAAAATAAATAAAATATTTAAAAAACCAATTTTATTTATTTTTTATTTGTATGAATGTACTGTCTACATGTAGGTCTGTGCACCCCTGTCGTGCAATGCCTCGGAGGTCAGAAGAGGGCATAGGATTCCCCTGGAACTGGAGTTAAAGACAGTTCTTAGCCACCATGTGGGTGCTGGGAATCAAACCCGGGTCCTCTGCAGGAGCAGTCAGTGCTCTTAACCGCTGAGCCATCTCTCCAGCCCCGAGAAATGATACATTTTCATAGTAATCTACTAGCAAGAGTTCAAGAGGGAAAAAGAATTACCCATTAGTTTTTCTTTCTTTTCTTTCATTTTTGAAAATGTTTATTACATTTATTATTTATTTGCGTATGTGTAGGTGAGTGGATGGCTGCCACAGCATGCATGTGGAGACCAGAAAACAATTTAGGGGAGTCAGTTCTCTCCCTCTACCATGTGAGTCCCAAGGCTCGAACTCAAGTCGTTAGGCTTGACAACAGGCACTGTTTCTGGCTGTGCCATGGAGTCAGCCCTTTTTCAGTGTTTTAGATCGAGTCTCAATGTGCAACTCAGGCTGGCTTCAAATATACCATCCAGCCACCCTAGGGTAAGGCACTCAGCCATCACACCTGGCCATCCAATTAGTTTTTAGATAGCATTTCCTCACCACAAAAAATGTTCCCATTTGACTCAAAAATTCCAGACTTGGGGGCTTAAGGCTATGAGAATACTCCAACATACCGAAAAGATTTAAACATGAAGATGTTCAACCTGGTGTCTGGTACAGGAGCAAATTCAGTGTCCACCAGGCGATGGTTTAGCAGGCTCAGAACCAGGCAGTACATGATCAGACACAAGTTCCTGCCATGGTTCATAGTGACGCTGCCCACTGAGAAAATAAGCAGAGGGCTTTGGGCAGCATCTGTTGCTGTGTGGATGTGGACCGCACAAACAAGGAGAAAGGAAGAATCTAGAAGGGAAATGGAGCAGACTATAAATGTGAGACTCTCTGGATGGGAGAAGCTGAAGTTAAATGGATTTTCTACAATGCTTTATAGTGGAAAGTTTGATTGTATATATATTTTTTTAATTGGGGAGTAAAGGGTTTATTCAGCTCACATCTCCTGGGTTACAGTTCATCACTCAGGGAGCCCAAGGTAGGAACTCGGGGCAGGAACCTGGAGGCAGGAGCTGAAGCACAGGCCATGGAGGAGTGCTGCTTAGTGGCTTGCTCCCCTGGCCCATGCTCAGCCTGCTTTCTTATATAATAGAAAACAACCTGCCGAGGGGTGGCACCGCCCACAGTGGGCTGGGCCCTCCAATATCACTCAACAATCAAGATGTCCCACAGACATGGCCACAGGCCAGTCCAATGGAGGCAATTCTAATATGAGGCTCCCTCAACTCGGGNTGTAGACCAGGCTGGCCTTGAACTCACAAAGATCCGCCTGCCTCTGCCTCCCAAGTGCTAGGATTAAAGGCGTGCGCCACCACGCCCGGCTACTTACACTATCAACCTGCCCAGGGGTGGCACTACTCATTGTGGGCTGGGCCCTCCCACACTGCTCAACAATCAAGACAATTCTCCACAGATGTGACCACAGGCCAGTCCAATGGAGCCAATTCCCCAACCGAGGCTCCCTCAACCCAGGTGTGTCAAGTTGACAATAAAGCTATCCAGCACAATTGACCCATTGTCAACTTGACACGCAAAACACAGTATATTTTATTTTTAATTATAGTAAAATAGACATGATATAAAGTTTTTATTTTAACCATCTTAATTTTTAATTTTATGTGTATAAGTGTCGTGTCTGCATGTGTTTAAGTACACCCATGTTATGCAATGCCCAGGGTCAGAAGAAGATATCAGACCCCCTGGCCCCCTGGAACTGGAGCTATGGATGGTTGTTAGCTGCCATGTGGGTGCTGGAAATTGAACCCGAGTCCTCTGCGAGAGCAGGCAGTGCTCTCTGCAGCTCCCCATCCTAAATTTTAAAATTACTATTTAACCATTTTGGGCAATAGTCCAGGGCTTTACTGCCATTCACGGTGTTGTATACCAAAAAAATTCATCATCTTCAGAACTTTTCATACAAAACTAGAATTCTATGGCCATTAAACACTTAGACACAGTATCCTTCTTTTTCGAGATTAACTTCTTTTTACTTAGCATAATTTCCTGTGTACAACAGGGTTATAGAATGTGTCTGAATTTCCTTCCTTTTAAAGGCAGAATAGTATTCCGCTGCCTGTATATACCATATTCTATTTATCCATTCATGCACTGATGGGTTTCTTCTGCTTTTTAACTATTGTGACTATACTAATACTCACTATGAGCATGAGTATGTAAATACCTCTTTCATATATAAATGTTTTGGGTGGGGGCCAACGAGAAGGCTTAGTGACTGCTCACTGCCAATCCCAACAACTTGTGTTCGATTCCCAGGGCCTGTATGGTGGAAAGAGAGGTCCGGCTCCTGAACATTGTCCTCTCATGTCCACATATCCTCCACGGCAGATCTGGGCATGAGCACACTCATACACTAAATATAAATAAATAATAAATAAATAAAAGTTCCTAAAAAGTTCCTCAGGAAGAAATAAAAGTTCCTCAGCATACTGTTGGAAGAAAAAATAAGGTGGTAAATAAAAAGTGGTTTTGATGAGTTTTACATTTGAAAAAAAAAAATCCTAAGTTGGATCTTCTTTTTTTCCAGCCCATCATCTAGTTTTATCAGACCTTGAACCAGACTTAGCTATGGCTCCACTCAGAACATTGGTACAAACAAGGGGTCTAGGGGGAGGAGTCATCACCTGAGTTAGAACTCTGATAATAATGCATCTTCTTCTATGTTCTGATTCCTTTTGCAGGACAAATGCCTTAGTTTGGATGTTGCAGCCCAGATCTCCCTCACACTGAGCCCTCCTTCGTTGCAGCCCCTGCTTGACATTGACCTCTTTGACCTCCTCCTGACACTCTGCTCCAAGAAGACTGAAAAAAAAAAAAAAACCACCCCAGCCATTTCTCTTCATCCTCACTAACAATTTGGTAATGAAGTATTGATTTCCACTTCTCTCCTTATGGACGATATTAGATTTTCATTGATAAACTGCAATGGGGCCTGTCTCGTCTCTGAGGTCCCCTTTTTACTGTCACAAGAAAACAAAGTGCCACTGAAGAAAAATAATGACTGGGAACATTGATGTGCTTATTCTGTCGGTTTGTAACAGGAAAGGGAGGGGGGAGTATCAGTCTCCATAGTTTAATGTCCAAGTGGGCTACACTTGGAAGCTTACTTTTCATGGTAATGTCCATTTCCTATTTATAACCCCCCTGGGAACGTTTGTCTAAAGGAAATGTTTCTGTTCAGTGTAACAATTACAGTTGCACCTGGATTGCCCAGTCCTGCCCCTGCACCAGGGAGCCATTAATCATGGCAAAGTAGAAGACTTATTAAGTTAAACCAGAGTTGGAGCCAAGAAAACCTCTGAACAATGTTCATCTTCTGTGAAAGTTGTTCAAATAGTTAGGCTTAACCATGTTGTTGCCAAAGGCTTTTTTCCTGTGCAGTGATAGATATGTGTGTCCTCGGTCTTTACCTTGATTGATTTACTTACAAACTTGGTTTCCAGCACGCACTACTGTCCGATGAGACCTACAAACTGGGAGAAGTGGTGCAGCGCAGAATCTGAGAGAAAGCAGGACAAAGGGTATAACTTCAACCTTCCTGGTGACATCTTCCTGCAGGGCCTGCTGTCCGTGAGCTCTAAAATGCAGCTTCTCAGAACCAACAGAATGCACGAAAATAGGGTGTCCATTTTAAATGTGTTCCTGCAACTTTTCTCATTAAAACTTTAAGGGCCCAATTTTAATTTGTGGAATATTCCCGTTAATAATGAGATCTAATTAAGACATCCATTAAAAGCCCGTTAAAGTTAATTTAACGTAAAAATTCCAATAGAACTGTATTAGATTTTCTCCATTAAATTAAGGTTATGGATTTTTAACGGATGTCTTAATTATACGTTATTATTAACGGGAATACTGTATTACACAGATTAAAATCAGGTCTTAAGTCAACTTGGAAAAGCTAAGAGCATGTTTTTGTATTAAAGTCTTGCATACCTACAGCCCAGCTTGGAAATGCAGGGGTAGATCGGTTTGTTCTAAATGAGTACTTTCTCTGCAATGGAAAGCAACCTATAATAGATAAATCTATCATTGCATTTAAACAACGAGTCTTCTTATTCTCAAAGGACAGCTACGTCTGGACTGTATTGTAAATTGCTACTCAGCTATAGGTGAAATATTTAAACTATTCTCAGCATGATACTAGGAGTTAAATGACTGAAACAAAATACATGGTATTCTTGCTCTAATTACCAAGGTTATCAAAAAAAAAAAAAACACACTAGGACAATGAAGCCAAATGGATCCTTTTCACCATTTATTAGAGAGGCTATCTGTTAGGAATGTCTTGAAAATTTTGACATGATCCCTAAATTCAACATTGGGATCTAAAATAAAATTTGAAGGAAAAAAAAAAAAAACCTTCTTATTTACCTCCTAGGGAAAGTGTTGGCCTTATGCTACATATAATAGCAAATTGCTTTTTTTATGGCATGTATAACCTAGATGGGAAAAAATATGGAGCTTCAGGGAAGGAGGGAAAAAGTAAATGAAGTTCCAGGAATGTCATTCTGAAGTAATGAGCCATGGACGGAAAATATACCCCTCACATCATCGGATTGAGATGGCAGTCGAAATAGCTTCATTGAAGTGTCAGGCTCATCCATCAATCAATCACCCACAAGGAAAAATAGCAATAGTACAACGGACGGCTTTTATGGGATTTACTCATGGGCACTGGGAACGGCGGCTCAACTGTAGTTCTGACATGAAAAGCAAGGTGCCGATATTATTTTTTATGATGGGAGGATCATAAAGTGAATTGAGAACAGTGAGGTCTGTCTTTGCTTAACCTATTCAACCAGAAATGGATGGAATTCAACTGGAAAGGAACAGTCTTTGGATGGGTTAAGATTGAAGGGTGGACTCAACTGAGCACTGTCCTTCAACGGCAAAATTCTATTAAAGGGGGGAAAAAAAGCAATGCATTAGCATGAGGATTCTTGAAGCTGTTAAAAATCACCTGCTCCAACCAGAGTTATTAGATAAAGTTACATAATTCAGGTCCTCTGCAACCAACCAAAAGCAAACTCAGAGCCCCCGCTCCCGCAGGAAGGGAACAATACAGTCCTAAACTCTCTCGGTATTATCTGCCTCCTAAGAAAGAAAATAATAAATTCTCCGCTTCCGCATTTAATATATATGGTTTTGCTAGTGCGATTTCTCTGTTGGGGTGAGGTGGGAGGAGAGAGACAAAGATACTGATAAATTTGGTCAGACTCCTGAATTGCCACTTGGCCACTGTGAATGTCACTGCTGAGGGACTGCTCTTAATGTTCTTTGTAGAAAACAAGATCTGAGCCAGCACCATGCCGTGCACACAGCTCTCGGTGTATTTCTAGACACCAGGCCTGTCTTCATTTGGCAAGTCTGTGAAGCTTCTAGAAACTTCTTCCTGGAGAGAAAAAATGAAATAACATGAACTCCAGGAGAATGTTTTTATCTGCTTTCACACCACTTCCTTCCTTCCTCAGATAAGTTGAAACTTCAGAAGTGGGAAGGAGAATGATATGCAAATATCATGCAAATTGCCTTTGAGTGCCTCCACTCAAAGGCCACCCTTTGGGATTAGAGACAATGAGATGTGGCCTTTCCTTCCCTATCCATCCTTCCAGCTAAGGCCACCAGCCAGCTGAAATTTGAAGTGGCCATTAAAAAAAAAAAACTATATACAAATATTTGAATTTTATATATTTCAGCAAATTCACCAAATATACAGCAGCTTAAAAGCCCTGACAGCACAAGGCACATTGGGAAATGCAATTTATCCAGCAAACTCTCTCAGCCAATCTTATTAGATGCCTACTGTGTGTGTGCAGCCGGCACTTGATACAACAGTGCACAGCCTTGCACAGCATCCCAGCCTTCCTGTTTTTGATAACAGTCCCTCAAGGTAGCTGTGACCCAGACACCCCAGGATGGTGTCCACGGAAGGTCAAAATCCTAACATGTTCACAATAAAGAAATTTTTCCTTGTAAAAAACATACAGGGAAGAAATAGCCTCAAAATAGGTCAAGGCCTGAAAAACAGTATATAATCACAGTATAAATTGGATAGCCCAGACAGTCCCCACAGAATTCATTCAGGCCACAAATAGATTTCTCTGAAAACTCACCCCCCAAAATGTGCCTGCTTGGTTGTTTGACTCTTGCATAATTAATGTTGTGGGTAAAAGCCTCTGAACTCAGCTGAAATTCAGAAAACACTAGTGCAGGGGAGGCGTTTGGGAAACCGGGTAAGGAAGGAGGAAGGGTGTGTGTGTGTGTGTGTGTGTGTGTGTGTGTGTGTGTGTGTGTATGTGTGTGTGTTCATATCTATATACATATGCATGAATTTCACTGTTATTTTCTAGGGTCTGGATAATGCATCCCTAAGAGTCCAAGATTTTCTGAAAACTTTTCACAATCAATCAAAGACACAAGTCTTATGAGATAGTAATCACACCTGATACTTCATGAGTTATCTGTGTGTGTTCAAATATTTTTTTCTTTTTCAATGGGGCTTCATTTTTTTAAACTTATTNATATATATATATATATATATATATATATATAAAAAATGAGATTTTTCAGACTGAGCATGGTGGCACATGCCTTTAATCCCAGTGCTCAGAAGACAGAGGCAAGCAGATCTCTGTGAGTTCAAGGCCAGCCTCGTCTACATAGCAAATTCCAGGCCAGCTGGAAATACAACAGGGAGACTCTGTCTCAAAAAGACAAAAAAAAATATTTTCCCATTATCCTCTCTTTTCTGTAAGAATGCCAGTATTAGAAATGAGTACTAAAACAACAATATGCCATGGAACTACATGGAACACCATAAAACAAGCACACCACACACACACACACACACACACACACACACAAGTTCTAAAGAGGAAGACAATGTATAAGACAAAAAAAGAAATCAAAACAACTTTCGATTTATTTTGCTCCCCCTGTGAGATGTGAAATGCTAATTTCATTTTCTCTCTTCCTTGTGCGGCATTTTCTCAAAATATGTATGAAATTCTTTCAGACAAAGATTGAGCTAGAGGAAGTGATCCGAATTCCCATGCCCTCAGAGAGCAGCACGTTTCCATCGCAAGAAACCTCTAAACATTTTGAAACTTGTGAATCATCTTTAGAATTCTTACAGGACAATTTTACCTCTCCATCCAAAGGAAAAGCCACTTAAGTTCCTTGGTTTCCTGTGACAGATTCAGAGGCATAGGCAGATACACAATTTCCAGGCTCTGGTTAATCTTCTTCCAATAGCTATGAACAATGGGCTAACGGGCGTGGGTGTTCCTCCAAAAATTATTCATGCGCAAGGCAGCCCAAAGCTTCAGGGAAAACTGGAAATGTTTTATGGATTAGAAATGGACTGTTTTAAAATGCTAGAACTGGGTGGAACGCTATTTCTGCAACAAGATTCTGTCCATTTCCTCTGGAAAAATATATTCTAAGTAAAATGGCCCCTCCGAGGAGTGACACCCTGACTTGACACCCTTCAGCATACAAATGACGTGATGATAGCCACATGACTGTCATTAGGGCCTTTTACAATATGATCTGTTTGAAGGACACAGATCAAATGCATCCCTCGGTACTGTGTTTGTTTCCTTAAAATAGCTTTTGGAAGTTCGCGTAACAACTCTGGTAAGAACCCAAGGAGAAGTTTTTTTTTTTTTAATTAGTATATTGCTTTAAAAAAAAATTAAATCTAAGCACTCCCTTCAACCCTTCCAGGAAATAAATCTCAGTATGCTCACTGAATTATTTTGAACCTGAAACCTACAGTTGACTCTCTATCCCCAGGCCGTGACTAATATTTACACAATGAACAATCATCTGATTATGTCTCAAATATGGAGCTATGTCCAGTCATATTTTCACTTTCTAAATGACTCCTAGAACATTCAGGAATTATAAATGTGTATGCAGATTTTAAAGGACACAAAGTTCTACCGGTCTGCAAAAAAAAAGAGTAAAAACTGTGTCTATTTGCCTGCAGATAAAGATTACAAGAACATTCCGGCCTTGCTTTGCAATATTTCCCTTCCTGCCACGTCAGATGCGAAGCAAGTCAAGAACACCACTGTGCAGAAAAGTCCTCCTTTGGTTCAGGGCTTTTCTATGTCATAGTATCCCAGATTCTGGTACTTTTAGGTCTCTGACACCACCATCCTAGGTTCCCTTTGGATTCAATTTCTAATAGGTAGACACTCTTAGGGTGAATCCAGAACATCCAAACCGGTTTAATATCAGAGCTGATCTTTGATGGCCAACTGTGGCTGATTCTACAGACTCTTTGTGACCTGTTAGGAAATCTGGTGGGGAGTGAGTTTGTATTGTTTATCTATCCCATGCATTAATTCCAGATTTTGATTTTATTTCTTTTAGAAAAAACAGCAGGGGCGGGTGGGAGGGGGTGTCAGAGTGAGTTTCAAGATCCAGATTCATCCTTGCTCTGGAAGAAAATGTTTAGTTGCCAGTGAAGAAAGGCAAAGAACCTTTTTATATGAGGAAAACAGACCAGGCGTTTTCAAAGAAAAAGGACTTTGGCCTTACCTGTAGAAAGTTCCTGCGCAAGGCCACTATTCTATCACCGGCATGTTGTGCATATTACATCTGCCTGTAAACTAGAGATAGGGTGAAAGCCAGGCTGTTCTCTGTACAGTGCAGCTTGGTGGCTGGGAATGCAAGCCTTCCACACTTTTTATACTGTACATATGTGTATATACTAACTATGTCGCCATGAATCGAACACAGACTTTGTTGTATCTGCTTGTCTATTTCCTACCAAACTGGCCCACAATGGGGGATTCTTTTGTACAGAAAAAAAAAATATATGCTTGTAATCTTTTTTCTTGATCATTCTCTTTCGATAGCTTATGAAAGAATTAGAGCTGAGTTTACAAAGCAATTCTAAGCACCGTATCTGTCCCACCTGCATGAGTCCCCTCTGGTCACCGGATCTAAGGAAGAGCCGATGTCTTGATTCAGAATTTTCCTGTAAAGGCATGCTCCACCCACGGGAAAACTACAAACTCATCCGTGTAGAATTATCCTCTTTGTATTTTATCGAATAGTGCCTGGAAAAAAAAAGATTTTTTTAATATCTTCTTAGAGGAAGAATTCATAATTGTCAAAATTTGAAACATTAGCTTAATTTTGTTTTTATGACCCCAAGATTCTCTTCTTTATTTATTCTGTTGCTGTTATAATGGGGCCCCAGGCCATTCCTGACTTTGCTGTGTTCTTCTTCAGCATTAAGGATGTTTTTAAAATTACAGAGATTATTGAGCCAACAGGCTGTTTTAATCAAAACCATGTTTCACTTGTTTTGGAAGATTATAAATTGTCCTTGCAACGAAGAAGAAGAAAAAGAATAAAATAAAAACAACTTCTCTGCTAGGAACACTATACCACCCTGTGGCCAAACAGATTCATCACAGACAGGCACCTATTGCCTACTTCTCTGGGAAGCTCGAAAATTCTTCCCTTGGCTGGTCACAATTTCTTTTACACCCCCTCCTTCCACCTCCTATCATCCTGAAATTAGTTCTCCAGGCAGTTGCTGTTTGCAAATTTCCAAAGGCCTTTGCCACCTTGTCACCGCCCAAAGGCGAACAGACCAGCTGGAAGTAATCTTTCCAGGTGGAAAAAGATAAAGGGGTTTTCAGGAAAGGTACTGCTTTCTTTTGTCGCTGGATGCCACAGCCCGTCACCCCCTCCTCATTATAAACAAGCTGGTCTTGATAGCCCTTAGAACTTAAATCGGGTCAACAGCAATGGATCGGATTAGCCTCTTGCTGAATATAAACGACTTCAGCCTGAATGCACTTAAAATGTGTGCCTGCATACGCTGCCCCTGCCTGGAAATTACCTGAGGAAGGAGATGGTTTTTAATACAGTTTTATCACTAGAAATAAATTCTGATGGTAGAGATGAAGAAAGCCCTTAAATTATATCACAAAAGCCATTATTTTTTACATCTAAAGAGTGGGTTTTTTTTTTTTAAAGGAAAATCATCCTACTTTGAGAACTGTAATTAAAGCCCTAAATAATAGATGTTACTCCTTTTAGCTATTGTGGAAAAAAATAACAACACACTCGCCAAGGTTGTGTCGAGCCCCTCATTTCCATCAAAAAGGTGTCTATAAGTATATTATTTACATTTTTAAATGTGATAACTCTTTCCTTTGTGGCAAAAAAAAAAAAATCTTTTTTTTTTTCCACTCAGCAGTTACGGAAAAAAATAGACGGTTCCCATGTGAAATCTTATCGTAATTTGCATCAGGAATCTCGACTGCCAACATTAAGGACCTGGGTGTGTTCCATGACAATTGTGCTGCAGGCTGCCCCTCATTTTAACACTGCAGATATTGAAGCACGTTTCTGCAACTTAGTGGGAACGGCATAGAAGAGGCTTGCCTCTGACACCGCCAGCTCTACAGCTGCTTTCATTTTCGGCAACACTGACTTACTTCCACTTTGGCCATTTGAAAAAAAAAAAGGAAAGAAAATTAAAGGAGAGAAGAGAGAGAGAGAGAAAAAAAAAAAACACAGATGCACTTAAAACATGAAAAGAATTATTTATATGATAAAATATATTTAGATTTTCAAAGCACAAGACTGAATTGAAGAGCTCCTTTTATGCTTCCTGGGGATGGTAGCATTAAATGTCTTTCTACATCAGGCTTAATAAATCTGTAATGACATTTGATGGATTGATTTCTGCCTATGTGTGGTTTTTAAAGATGGCAAGAGAGGAGAGAGGCAAGAGAAAGGGGGAGCGGAAAGAGTCGGAAAGAATCCTCCCCCGGGGGGGGGGGGAGGCAGGGTGTCAGTGGGACGCTCCTTTTTCCAGAGCTGCTGACCCACTTCTAGCAGCAACACTCAACCCATACGGGCTGTGTCGTGTGGGTTTTCAGAGGCCAGCACCCATTGCTTGGTATGTGGACTCTGCAGGCACTCCTCCCAACCAGCTTGCACCTGGGTGATCAGTAAAGACATCCCTACAGAGACAGGGGTGGCCATCTTGCAGAATCCAGGGTGCAAAGCCTAGGGCAGGCATGCAGACAATGACCTGGCCTTCCCTGGGTCAGGGAGAGAGAGAGAGCCCTGCTGAACATTCAGATTCCCTGTGTGCTCTCTGTTTCCTTGAATATCCTGGGACCCTGCATCTCACAGCTTGCCCAAGGATACGACCCTGCCCCAGCATAAGTGGTATATGGTCTGTACACTTGCTACCGCCTGTTGATTCCATTCCAAAGCTATGCTTCACGTACAGCCATCACGGAGCAGACAGGCACACCACTGAGATGAGTAATCTGGCCCAAATCAAAGCATTCTTGGTCTTTGAGAATATTTCTGAGCACCTACTATGTGCTGGGTCTCAAGGTTGCTCTAATGAACAAACATGACAATGGTTTATGACGACAGATGGCTTCTGAGTCAAACCCACTAAAATCCAGACTCTGTCATAAGCCATCTCTATAACGTAAAGCAAGGCTGCAGATGGAGGAAACACTGTATCAGAGTGACGTGAACATCACGAGCTCTAAGGTGACCAGACCAGAGTGAAGTCACAGGGATCCGGACAGAAAGAGATGTTGAAGGTAAAAGCCAAGCCACCCACTACAGAAAGTGGGCCAGCAAGATAGCTCAGCAAGTAAAGGCACTTGCTGCCAAGCCTAGTGATCAGAGTTCGATCCCCGAGACCCACAAGATGGAAGGAAAGAACCAACTCCTAAAAGTTGTCCTCTGACCTCCACGGGGTACCATGGCATGTACACACACACACACACACACACACACACACACACACAGAATAATGGAGGGAGGGAGAGATAAAGGGGAGAGAGAGAGAGAGAGAGAGAGAAAGCACCTAATAGCACCAACCTCAGTATCCTCTTCTAATCCAACCCATCAAGTCCAGAGCTGCCTCCCACCTGTCCCACAACCATTAATCATTCTCCACACAGAAGCTGGAGTCATCGTGTGTGTGTGTGTGTGTGTGTGTGTGTGTGTGTGTGTGTGTGTGTGTGTGCAGGCCAGAGGACAACTTCAGATAGTCACTCTCAGGCACTTGGTCTTATTAGACCAGGCTTCCCTTTTTGAAGCATGAGCAGACTTTCCTCATTATAGACTGGACACTGGCTGAAGTCCCATTAGTAGATCTACAAGACTCCTTGCACAGGAAGACTGATGACTCACAGGCACTTTGCCTTTTGAGACAGAGTCTCTCATAGAACAGAGTCTAGGCCAGCTGGGCAGTTGCCCCTGACCCTCCTACTTCCACTTCCAAAGCTCTGGGGTTGCTAAAGTGTCTCTCTACACCCAGCTCTTTTTATTTTTATTTTTTTCCAAATAGGTGCTAGAGTTTAAACTCGGGTTATCATGTTTTCAAGCCAAGTACTTTATGGACTGGGCAATCTCCTCACTCCCTGTAGTTGTTACACAATAAATCAGGTCCTGTCATTTTGCTTCCCAAGATAAAAAATGGTCACATTTGTTCTGGGAAGGGTCCGATGATAAGAATGCTCATTTCTGGGGATCATCCAGGGCCTTGCTGAGCAATCAACACTGCCATTGCGATGTGGAAGCAGCCGTAGACAATAATCAGTAAATGCCCATGGCTATGCTCTAATAAAACTTTATTGAGATGAGGCTATGAGCTAAGACCCTATGCAAGGAGCCCAGGGAACACCAGAGGGGCTGGGAACTGCTGTACTTGTTTTTTGTTGTCTGTTTGCTTGCTTGTTATTTTGATTTGAGGTGGTGTTTTTAAGACTTTATTTTTAATTATGTGTATATGTGTACGCCTGTTCGTGAGTTTGTACACACGACTGTAGGTGCCCACAGAGGCCGAAAAAGGGCATCGGACCTACTGGCAGCTGTGAGCTGCCCAGCGTGGGTCCTGAGAAATGAACTCGGGTCCTCTGGAAGAGCAGTGTAAGTTCTTAACAGCTGAAACAACTCTCCAGCCCCTGGGTTTTGGTTTTCTTTGAGACAAGGTCTCAAAAATCTACCCCACATCGGCCTTTAGCTTACTACAGAGCCACAGATGATCTCCTGCCCCTACCTCCTAAATGTTGAGATTACAGGCATGTGCCACCAAACCTGGATAAACTTGTACTTTTTTGGGGGGGAGGGCGTCTTTTTGGAACTCTGTAGACCAGGCTGGCCTTGAACTCACAGAAATCCGCCTTTGCCTCTCAAGTGCTGGGATTAAAGGTGTGCACCACCACACCAGACTAAACTTGTACTTTTTAGTTATTTGGTTTGGTTTTGTTGTTGTTGTTTCTGAACCCTGTCAAAAGAAACTTCAAGAAGAAAAGAATTTATTTCATTTTACAAATCCAGATTACAATCCCTCACTGTGGAGAAATCAAGGCAGGAATTTCAAGCAGCTAGTCACATCAAACCCACAGCCAGGAGCAGAGAGGAATGAGCGCATGTGTGCACGCTGGCCTGCTTGTTCCCTGCTCAAGCGTCTTCTCACTGCGTTACAGTTCAGGGCCTCTGCCTGAGGAATGGTGCTGTACACAGAGGCTGAGTCATCCCACAGCAATTACCTTGAGACACTCCCCCACAGACATGCCCACTGGCCAATTCAATGTACAGACTTTCACTGAGATCTCTTCCCGGATGCCTCTAGGTTAAGATGATTAAAGGACGGCCTCCGACTCCCGATCCTCCTGTCTCACCTCCTCAGCACTGGATGACAGGTGTGACTCACCACGCTTGGCTTTGTAGTTTGGATCTGGAATAAGACCATGTGTTGAAGGGGTGCTGTAGGAGATGGTGGAGCCCTTGAGGGGACAGGCCTATAAGAAGTCTTTAGCTCATTACCCTTAAAGAGGATCGTGGGACCCCAGCTTCTACCCATCACTTTGGCTTCACTCTGGTAAGGACATTTCCTCAGCTTATTTTGCTGCGTTATTCATTTATATGTTTTTTAAAATGATTTATCTATTTTTTTTATTACATGTATGAGTGTTTTTGCCTGGATGTGTGTAAGAGCATCTCATTGGTGCAATGCACGTGGAGGCCAGAAGAGGGTGTAGGATCTTCTGGAACTGAGCCAGAGACAGTTGGGAGGCAGCATGTGTATGCACACACAGCATACACATACAACTGCACACATGCATATGAATAAAAATAAAATAAATCTTGAAATGCAGGAACTGGTATAAGAACAACTAGACAACTCCAGGAAAAAAAAAAAAACACCAAACAAACAAAATAATGCCCAGCTTATTGTAAATATTTAAGGAAGTTAGCATGTTATAAAAAGTAGGATTTAGCAGGGCGTGGTGGCACACGCCTTTAATTCTAGCACTTGAGAGGCAGAGGCAGGCGGATCTTTGTGAGTTCAAGGCCAGCCTGGTCAAAAGAGTAAGTTCCAGGATAGCTGGGACTACAGGAAGACCCTGTCTCAAAAAGACCAAAAAAATAAATAAATAAATAAATAAATAAATAAATAAATAAATAAATAAAAAATAAAAGTAGGATTTTAAATTTGTGAAGAAAAGGTGCACTAATATACAGCACATAGACAGGTGGCAAACTTTTCAGGACATAACGTAAGCTTAGAGTCAATGTTTTTCTATATACTGTATTTCATATTAATTCATGAATTAAATCTGAAAACAGAATCATAGAACAGCTAGAAGAAAATATAAGCCAGGTGTGGTGGTGCACGCCTTTAAGGCAGAGGCAGGCAGATCTTTGTGAGTTCAAGGCCAGCCTGGTCTACAGAGTGGGTTCCAGGACAGCTGGGGCTACAGGGAGACCCTGTCTCGAAAACACGAGAGAAAGAAAGAAAGAAAGAAAGAAAGAAAGGAAGGAAGGAAGGAAGGAAGGAAGGAAGGAAGGAAGGAAGGAAGGAAGGAAGGAAGGAAGGAAGGGAGAGNTACCTAATTATATGGCAAACTGAGCAATGTCAATGTGATCTGAAAACAACTGTGCTCTTATATTGTATATCCCTGAAAAATAATAAACAAAAAATAAATTAATTTAAAAAAAAGAAAAAAAGAAAAAAAAAGAAAAGTGCTGTGGTGCTAGATGAATTATATAGCTAGTTAGAGGCCAGTTAACATAGTCTTAGAGGCAATATTAAAGATGTTGACTTTTATTCTATATGTTAAGAAACAAACTGAAGGGCTGGGCATGGTGGTGCACACCTGTAATCCCAGCACTCAGGAAGCAGAGGAAGGTGGATCTCTGTGAGTTCAAGGGCAGCCTGGTCTACATAGTGAGTTACAGGTCAGCTGGGGCTACAGGGAGACCCTGTCTTGAAAGGAAGGAAGGAAGGAAGGAAAGAAGGAAAGAGAGAGAGAGAGCGAGAGAGAGAGAGAGAGAGAGAGAGAGAGAGAGAAAGAAAAAAAGAGAGAAAGAAAGAAAGAAAGAAAGAAAGAAAGAAAGAAAGAAAGAAAGAAAGAAAGAAAGAAAGAAAGAAAGAAAGAAAGAAAGAAAGAGAGAGAGGGGAGAGAGAGAGAGAGAGAGAGAAAGAAAGAAAGAAAGAAAGAAAGAAAGAAAGAAAGAAAGAAAGAAAGAAAGAAAGAAAGAAAGAAAGAAAGAAAGAAAGAAAGAAAGAAAATATAAACAGGAAGTTGACATTAGGTAGAAAGTTATTTCCAACCTTAAAAGCTTTAATTTTCAGCCTTAAATGATCTCTCCCTTACATACAAATGAAGAAATGCCACAAACTAAGGGGAAAACATTGCACACACCAAAAATAGCTATCAAGAACAATGAAATATAATAAAAAGTCACAAATGCTATGAGACTCTATTAATCTATGGTTATTGATATAATTCATGGCAAAAAGTATTACAGATCTCTAAAAAACATGAATAATCCAGTGCTTTTGTTATTGTTGTTGCTGCTGCTGTTGTTTTGAGAGAGGGTCTCATGTAGCCCAGGCTGGCCAGAAACTAGCCAAAGCAGAGGATAACTGAACTTTTGACCCCTGGCTCCTGCTCTCTGGAGTTCTGGGATTAAGTGCCTTTGCACCACTACCCCAGTTTATGAGATGCTAGGGAGGGAATCCAAGGCCTCTCACACTCTAGGCGAGCAATCAACCAACTGAGCTCCAGCCCATCAATGCATATCCAAATAGAGTATTTTGGGTAGGGGGCTGGAGAGATAGCTCAGTGGTTAAGAGCACTGGCTGCTCTTGCAGAGAACCAGCTCCAGCACCCACATGGAGGCTAACAACCGTCTCTAACTGCAGTTCCCAGGGATCCAACGCCCTCTTCTGACCTCCAGGGGAATTGCACAACATGGAGTATACTTACATACATACTCATACACAGAAAATAACAAAAATAATAAAATATTAAAAAAGAATATTTTGGGTAAAAAAAATCACGAAGCATCCTTCCACAAATAAATTCACATGGTTAATGAACAGTAAGAAAACATCAGGTAAGAGCAGAAACCAGAGATAGTAAGTAAAATAAGAAGAAATCACTTTTGCTTATCAAATGGACAGAAACAAATCAAATGTTGCCATGACTGAAGAAGGCTCAGAGAAGATGCCCTGATCCCATACACTGCCGCTGGCAGCAAAAATGGTCAGGAACTTTCAAGAAAATTATTGTCATATTTATCAGTTTCCTTCTAATGTACATGTCCCCTAACTAATCTTCTGAAGTTTCTGCAGAAAATAACAAAAGACATGCATTAGATCTACAAGATAAGAATGTTTAATCATAACATTTGATAAAGCTGGCAAGACAGCTCAGTGGATAAAGCACCTGCTGTGAAAACTGCAGACGATGCCCAGGACCTGAGTTCGATCCCCAGGACCCACATAATGGAAGAGAGAACTGACTTACACAAGTTATCCTCTTATCTACACACACACACAAATGCAAACATACACAGACATAAATGTGTTTTTATTTTAAATACATATTCTCAGAATGATATATATATTTTTTTATTTTATTTATTTATGTATGTGTATGAGTGTATTGTCTGCATGCAAGTCTGTGCACCCATGTCGTGCAATGCCGCGGAGGTCAGAAGAGGGTGTCAGACTCCCCTGGAACTGGAGTTCTCCTGGAATTGGAGTCTCAGACGGTTCTCAACAGCCATGTGGGTACTGGGGATCGAACCCAGGTCCTCTGTAAGAGCGGTCGGTGCTCTTAACCGCTAGGCCATCTCTCCAGCCCATATATGATATTTTTTAAGCACAAACAACTCTCTGAGGTAAGTACAATACTTTTTTTTTTTTGGTCTTTTTGAGACAGGGTCTCCCTGCAGTCCCAGCTAGCCTGGAACTCATTCTGTAGACCAGGCTGGCCTTGAACTCACAGAGATCCACCTGCCTCTGCCTCCTGAGTGCTAGGATTAAAGGTTCGAGCCACCACGCCCAGCCGGTAAGTATAATTCTTGTTACCCATTTTACAGCAAACTGAGCAACAGAAAAACAGGAACTAGGCGAGACAGTAAGCTGTTCAAGGCTCAGCAGCCCACCATCCCAGCTAGGACTCCGCCGGGCAGAATTGTTTCAAAATCTAGTGCCCCTCCCCCAGCAGCTTGCTTTGTTTTTAAATAAAGTTTTATTGGATCACTGTCCTGCTCATTGATTTACTGTCTATGATTATCTTTTTTTTTTTTTTTATGTGTATGAGTGAACTGTCTGCATGCAGGTTTGTGCACCCGTGTCATGCAATGCCGCGGAGGTCAGAAGAGGCCGTCGGATTTCCCTGAAACTGGAGTCAAAGATGGTTCTCAGCTGCCATGTGGGTGCTGGGGATTGAACCCGGTCCTCTGCAAGAGCAGTCGGTGCTCTTAACCCCTAGGCCATCTCTCCAGCCCCTCTTTCTTTCTTTCTTTCTTTCTTTCTTTCTTTCTTTCTTTCTTTCTTTCTTTCTCTTTTCTTTCTTTCTTTCTTTCTTTTTCTTTCTTTCTCTTTCTTCCTTCCTTCCTTCCTTTCCTTCTTTCTTTCTTTCTTTCTTTCTTTCTTTCTTTCTTTCTTTCTTTCTTTCTTTCTTTCTTTCTTTCTTTCTTTCTTTCTTTCTTTC